>JAOPHQ010006544.1:0-35000 GCA_030340625.1 Merluccius polli
TCCGCGGCGCTGCGCCGCGACGGGCTCTGGGTCGGCTTGGAAGGGTTCGGGGGCTTCCCGGGGCCGCGGACGCAGTATCTCGCTGCGCCTTCCTCCCCCCTCACGGGGGTCGGGGACGGGGCCCCCTCGCCCCCGGCGTGACTGTCGACCGGGACGGACTGTCCTCAGTGCGTCCCAACCGCGTCGCGTCGTTCAGGGCGGGGATCCGGCTCACGTACAACTGCCGCAAGGGGTCGGCGGCGATGTCGGCTACCCACCCGACCCGTCTTGAAACACGGACCAAGGAGTCTACGCACGCGCGAGTCAGAGGGTCCTACGAAACCCCGCAGTGCAATGAAAGTGATGGCCGGCACGCGCCGGCCAAGGTGGGATCCCGGCCCCCTGTTTATCTGTTTCGGAGCCTATTCTCATAATGTTGCGGATCGTTTGTAACTTCATTGCAATTTAATTCAATGTACTGTCGTTGTATTTTCCATAACCATTGTGTTATAATGCTGCTGCGCGATTGTTGACGGGGGGGGCTGCTGCTGCGCGATTGTTGACGGGGTGGGAGGGGGGGTACTGCGCGATTGTTAACGGGGCTGGACCGGCCCAGAAAAGACCTGGACCGGCCCGATGGCCAGTCCGTCCCTGAGGTCCACGGTCATTTAATAGGCCTATTGCTGCAATTTTTCTTTTACGCGGCTGACTTTGAGGCCTACTTTCTGTCATTGAGCCGTGTCTGTCACTCATCCTCTTAAAAGTGGAAGCTTGTGCGTAGCTTTGTTGCATTATGTTGAAACTTTGTTGATGTTGTTATTGTCATGCGTGTTCTGGTTATTTGCGCATGATTAAACATGTCTTTATATGGCGATAAAACAAAGCTTTGTTGCGTTTTTTGTTTTTTTTTGCGGTGGGGATTGGGGGTGCGCCAACCCGGTTGGGATGTAGAAGGGGGTGCGCAGGAAAAAAAGTTTGGGAACCGCTGCCATAGACTGTATGGATAATGCGCACCCAACACTGATTTAACCCAACATATAATCAAATGTAATAGTTTTGCCTATGATACGCTCTGCACCAATCCATATGCGCAGCCAGAGAAACGGACAGCTATGCTGCTCCTGGGTCCCTTTACGAGACTACATGCCATCAATGTGAACCCGGAAATGTTGAAGACCCCAAAGTTTTATGTTAGAAATGTTCAGTATGGTCCCCATGGCCACTTCTGGTTTAAACGGCCATTTTGAATTTTGAAAAAGTCAGAAATGGATTCAGCATCCTCAGTAACCCCCAAAACCACTACAATATTGTCCAAATTGGCCAAGCAGTTGCTGAAATATTGTCTACATAGGTGATTATGCTAATTAATGCTAATTATGCCCATTTCTAACATAAAACTTTGGGGTACTGTAATGGAAATTCTTTGTCCACCACATGGCCTTCTTATGATTTCATGTCATGTCATGACCTAGCCTGGCTCCGCCCGCCTACGTACTTCCGCTCAATTTTCATTTCACTTCAGTACTAGGTCTGGCAGTGCTGTATGTTAGAACGATGTCTTTTCCCTCAAATGTGCCTTCCAATCAGCGAACAGGAGGCGCGGCCTGAGAACAGTGACGTATAGGTCGTGCGCGAATTTCAGTTACGCGAGTGGCGTTTTGTGTGATAGGGAAAAGTTGAGCCGACCGCTTTTTCAACCAAATAAAAAGCTGGCAGCGCTTTTTGTCCTAAAAGCGCCGAGAGCGTTTTTCTATCGCCTAGCAACGAACCCACTCTAGACCCCGACGTTACTCGCCTACTACGTATCCAGGCTACCCTTACATCGTTGTTGACCCTGGGGGAAAGCAGACTACCTACTCCTGGGATAGTTCTGAATTGTATATTATCTCTATGCAAACTCTGTTTGGGGCTCACACTCTCTGACAGGCATTAGATGCATGTTGTTTTGTGGCACCCATCAGCTGATGCTTTTCTTTGATTATTTTCTCTTCTTAATTTCTGTTATTATTTCCCTATTAAGAAAAAATCAAATCATTTTACTATTAAGTCAAACCGTCTGATCATTTAAAGTTCAAGATTTTCCACCACAGTACTCAACATTTCCTGGTTCACTATATGGCTCTACAGGCTAGCAAAAAGACTATACCATGAAGTGGTAACTAAGCTTTGGATAACAAATAATGAGTTGGACGGATCCATGGTCATTATTGTATAGTGTGTGTCTATAGAATAAATGGTAAAAACTGATTTTACTGCATGTGTCTGGATTGTTAATAAAAATGGTGCCATCGCCAATCATGTTGTACTACAACATGATTAACTTGACTAGTGTCCGTAACGTTAACTAACAAATGCGCAAGCTAGCAAGCTAACGTTAGCCGCCACATCGCAGCATCATAAGCCACTTGGTTTTTCATTAATGATGAATGAATAGCTGTACACTTATTACATTATTATATTATTATTAGTGGTGGGCATAGATTAATTTCTTTAATCTAGATTAATCTCACTGTAATCTTGGAATGAATCTAGATTAATCTAGATTAAAATGGCTCATTTGAATTCTGCCTGCCAAAGGCATTCATAATATGTGTGCAGTGTTTCCCCTACTATGTATTCAGCAGTGGCGCAGCGCCACTGCTGGAAAATCAGCGCCACTGCAAAAATCTTCACATGATCGGTATTTAGCACAACTACAACGTCGTCTTGAAATTGCCAAGCGTTAAAGGGGAAATGAACCCAAAAACAACACTATGCTCCAACACTATATTTCATCACATGAATAAAGTTGATTGTGCTGCCATCAAATGTACTAACTCCATATAAAAAAGAAAAGAATTTAACGGCTACAGTAACGGTGATTTGACGCGTCATCAAATCACCGGAAGAAAAATGCAGGACTACAAGTTATGAACGTTCTGAATGTGAATCTTCAGGAGAGCAGCCCTCTCGGACACACACACACACAGGGGTTGAAATAAGGCTGTTTTACTCGCCAAATGCGAGTAATTTTTGTATTTGTCGAGTAATTTATGAAGACCACTCGCCACTCTGGCGAGTAATCTAAGAATTCGCCGCGATTGCCGCGGACCCGCCAGCAACGGACCCACTAGCCGCGGACCCGACCGCGCAGCACCCACCGCCGTCTACAATCGCTGTTAACAGCATGTTACAGCGGTAACAGCATGTGTGTGTCCGAGAGGGCTGCTCTATTCGGACACATTACTATGAAGCCCCGGTGACGGTGTGGGAGTGCAGATGATAATAAAACAGCGGTAACAGCGATTGTAGACGGCGGTGGGTGCTGCGCGGTCGGGTCCGCGGCTAGCGGGTCCGTTGCTGGCGGGTCCGCGGCAATCGCGGCGAATTCTTAGATTACTCGCCATTGACGCCGGGCAGAGGACGCAGCCGTTACGTGGCGCAGCTGTTCTGCGGCGCTTACGTCCCCGGTAGTTTTGAACATGTGGTATTGGAAAAGTATCAAAGCTTTGATACTTTAACCTTAGGGTGCCAGTGCGTGAGATTCCATATCACCTTATCAAACTAGATTCATACTGCTCTAGTTAGTAGCTTAAAGCCATCCACCTGTGTTTCCTACCCAGTTGACATTGTTCTGGTGGAGGGGCCCTACTGGTGGAGGGGCCCTACTGAGACCACCGTTGGCTCTCGCTCTCACTCTCGCTGTTTCTTTCTATGCGGTCTTTATCAGCTCCCCCCTTTTTAACGCTGTGGTTCAGCTGTGTCTATTGCTCCACATCTGGTAGGGATGGATAGCAAACGTGTTTTTGTTGCCAATTGCTTTGTTGGAGCAAGCGAGGCAGAGAGAGAGGGAGTCCTCCTACTTTAAAGGTTCTACATGTCACATATATTTGCATTTGTTAAAAACTGTATTACACTGCAAGTATTTCAAACATACCACAAAACCCCACCAATTAAATCTTGAATACTCATCCTAACCACCAACGTTTAAAGTGTAAGTGAACCCCCTGTTTCAGTTCGAATTTGAACACTATGAGATTTAAACCAACCATTTACCCCAACTTTGGGAAAATGTTGTTGTGTATGAGCGTTCTAATGAGTGATGTTGTTGAAGCTTAACCATCTCTCAGAATGCAGCCCTCAACATCAACCGCTGCCCAGATGGAGCTCCACACATCCACACATGTCTTGCCAGTGTCCCTTCGTCGTGACGTCGAAGTATATCCGAAAAGGCATTTCGACAGCACCTGCGTTCGGAGCAGAGTGGAACGTTTACAAACTGGTTGGCAAAGACTGGAAAAAACATAAGATATATTATTTTAGTAACAGTGGAAAAATGAGTGATTACTATGGTGACGATCATATAAGACATATTACCATGTTTAAAACAAAAAAAACCTTTTTTTACAACAACACGCAAGGCAGCAGGTGATCCTACCTTCAGTGTCTTGTTACTTGGCTGCTGCTGTGCCCGACCAGGGAAGTGGTTGAACTGAATTGCTTCAGTTCTCCTTTTCTTCTTCTCTTTCTCCAATTCTCAGGATTTGCACAAGAAAACAAAAATATTTTCGTATTGTCCATGCACTACAAAATGCCCCTATTGGTTCGATAGTAACTACATAGATGTTTGGCATCTATCATAATCGTCATCTATCATATCATAATCGTCATAATGAAGTTTCTAATATTCATTCAATTATTTATATATACTTTTTGGGGCATCAGAAAATGTTTTGGGCTCCAGCACCATTGTGCTAGCCTGGCAAGCCAGACCCACATCAGAAAGATGTAAGGTCTGGCTCAGCTCCATTGGCAGTGTGGGCGGGATAAACGGTTGTCTTTCAAGTTCCCTCTGCACGCAATAGGATAGCGCTACAACCAATCAGAGCAACGAAGAAGGTGACGTAGTCAGAGCCGTCGCTCTGACTACGTAATTAATCAAAACTCCGAATACACATTTATTTTCGAGGAAAGACTATAGTGCCGTTCTTTGTTCTTTTCTCAAATAAAATGTTAACTTCAAGTCTTGAAGAGTCGCGGCCAAAGCCGACTCGAAAGACAGCCGTTCGCCAGCAGCAGCAGCCATTGTTTACCTCTAACACGGAACCGTCGCAACTCTGTCGTCATGGTAGCCCGGCTTCCGACTCCGCCCCTCACGCTGTGATTGGTCTGACATACTTTGTGTTTCCAGCACCAAAAAGCCGACGGAGCCGTGCTAGACCTACCTAGCTGCCAAATAAATTTGCTGCCGCTAGGGGGTGTCTAGAGTTCTAGGCTACCATTGTGCTACTTTACAGAGCAATACAAAACTGTAATAATGAGCGTTTAAAATGTCAATTTTATATGCACATGTGCAAAGCGGGATGGACAATGTGGTAATTAATTTGAATGTGTCGGAACAACCAGCAATGAGACATTGAACATTTAGTTTATTTTATTTCACTACTGTATAAGTAAAACAGTAGTGAAATAAACTAAACTAAATGTTAACAAATAATATATAAGTTATATATTATTTCTTAATATTTATTTTATTTTATTTCACTACTGTATAACATCACAAAACTTACTTGTAATACCAGCCTTTGTTGGGGGAAAATAATGCATTATCTAAAACCAAGCAATTGCAATAGAACTTGACGGTTGTCAAAATAACTAAATGTTAACCTTCGCAGACATCTGAAACCTTGCTGTGTATCTGGTGAATGTAGATGTATGGAGCTGTGTCTGGGAGGGCAAATCTTCGCAGGCAAAGTCACACCAATGTTTAGACCACAAAGCGGTCAATCAATCAATGCAGTCCATCTGAAAGCATACGCAACGCTCTTGGTGTCATAACCCTCATGCACTCATAACCCTCATGCAATCATAACCCTCATGCACTCATAACCCTCGTGCACTCATAACCCTCATGCACTCATTGTGTTGATGAAGCAGTACGTAGGCTTTATGGGTCATGAACCCATTGGCCCATGAACCCACTGGCGGTGGGATAGGTGGTGATGAGAAAGAGAGAGACGGGGATAGAGAGAGGGAGGGGAGAACGTGAGCTGGAGATGCATGACGAGTGAATGCCAGTTGCCATTGACTCAGCAGCTCAGGGTATTCTAAATGGCACTTTGTCTGACGGGGGCCTAGAATAGAGTAGGGGACATTCAGATGCAGCCAGAATGTACAGACGGAATGCACAGCCATCAAGAAGGCCAGCACCAGTATAGAGCGTTTTCATTTCAACTCATGTCGGATAACCGTTTTTCTTTGTTTTGTTTTTCTGTTTGAAAAACAGCTGAGTTGTTGTTGCGAGGTGTCTGTAAGTACCCTGCAGGGCTGCACGGTGTGGGGTGGTGCACGTGGCTGTAATGTGCTTGTGCTTGTATGTACAGGTGTGTACGTACTTGTTAATCCATGGGAATTGAGGTGTTTAGCCTTTTATTATAACCTACAAGGGTGGGGGAGGAGGGATACATGCAGGGCTCTAGAGTAATTTCCTTGACGTTTAAACAGAAGGACGACTACTCAACTAGTCTAAAAGTAAGAAAACACTTGCAGACACGGCTTTTAATCTATAAGACCAAACATTGTCTGAAATCTGGTTGTATTATAACAGCCATTTTAAATGCTTAATCCCATTTTTCAATAAATAAATACATGTGCTGAAAAGTGAGCCACTTGCATTATGAACATTGCATATTATCATACAAAACATGAAAACAATTCACTCAATAAAAGTTAGTCAATAACGTAGTTATTGAAATATTGAAAACAATTTTCAAAGTAACAAAAAAAGCCTGACATTTTGCGCCCTGCATTATTGCAGTCGGCTATCATGTAGCGAATGTGTTCCAATGCGATCCGCTTACTCAGTGAGCAAGCCCTTCGCGTGAGCAGCCATTCGCTCAAACTCAATAGGCCTAAAAAAAAGTTAATACATAAGTGAATATAATCTAAAGGATCATGGTTTTCTTACTGTGAAACGTACTGAATTGATTGACATTTCAACAATGCACCTCCAGCACGACTAGAACAGCTGAGCGCTGCAGTGTGTATGCAGCAGAGTTCAATCCTTCAGCAGGAGCACAAGCTCGTTCATACATTCATGGTTATTATTCTATATCTAATTAAAACTGGTATTTAAATGAAGTCACAAAAAGACCAACTCATCGCTAACGGCAGCGCACCTGACATGACCGCAGTTACTGCGGGTGAAGAGTGCTGTTGAGAATTGGGAACCAGATTAAATGAAACTATTAAATTAATGATTAGATGTTTTGGGAAACTACACATTGTTTAATGTTGGTTAATTAGGCCTATTAAGAGCATGGTCTATTTCTTATATGCATATATCTATTAATAGTGCATGGCGTGCTTCCGCGGTTTATATATCGGCATAAATACTTTTCTCAAAGAGAAAAAAAATAAGTGTTTGACCGACTACTATTTCTGGTGGCGACTACCAACCGCAGCAATGACTAGTCACGCACATCCCTACTCTGTGAGTTCCTAAACATGAATTTACATTTAGGAGTGCAAAAATATACACGGGCTCATCCAAAAAAAACACAAACTCCAGGGATATTTCACCTGGAGAGAGACTAAATTAATCTTATTGCTGCGCTTCTTGGCAACTGGCAAAAAACTAAATAACGCAGTGATTTTTCCACTTGTTACATTGTTATAATTCCCCTTTTTAAAATAAGTTAATGTAATGTCCAACATTGAAGGTATGGTTATATGTTAGATCTATCAGATGACCATACCTTCAGTTCAGATTAGAAGCAAGAATGTCAGGACGTGATGTAAAGTAAAAATAGCATACTTACATAAACCTGAACATTAGCGGTAGCTGCCAATGCATTTCTCCCGTTCCACTGTGTGACCGTCTATGTTAAACCATGGAACTGGAACGCACTTCCAACCAGAGTGGATTAAGCGAAAACCCGGAACGGGTTTGAAGTGTGCCCCTACAAAATCAAACTAAACATGGAAAAAAGTCAATGTAGAGCCCTCAATATGTATATCCTGGAGGGGGCTTGATGCTGCCAGTGCCATGGTATTGAATCCCATAGATTCAACCTAGTAAGGCTCCATTAAAGGAAATTAACTGCATTTTGGGAAAAACTCTTGCTCCACAAATTCAGCAAAATGATCATACCATTGTCTATGGTTTCGAGGAATGTGAGCAATTCTGTACAGCCTACACATATATTTAATAATCCTGTGTGGTTTCTCTTCCTTTCTGCTCCTCCACGTGCTGAGGGCTGTCTGTCCGTCACGCATGGCTTTGAATTGTGTGAAAACCCAACATTAAACAACGTTATCTGTTTGGCAACCTAGCCCTGCAGAGGCATGCACTTGTGTGTCAAGCCAGTTTAACAATAATGTCCATGTTCTCATACTGCACTACTGGGCCAAATGATTACCTGCACTCACCCCACTGAACTTGTATAGGGTTTATGCAAAGATGGACTTTGACGGCAGACACGCCATGTTAATAATTGTTTTTCTTATATTATCAAACTTGTTTCTGGTTGCCACTAACACCTGTTTTGAACCTACATTCATGAAGTGTGTGTGTGTGTGTGTGTGTGTGTGTGTGTGTGTGTGTGCTAGAGACATGCCAACATTAGCATGAGCATGGGAGCATTTCTCTGTGTTAACCTGCCGGTTGCCCCACAGGTGCCTCTGCAGCTGATTGAGAGCGTGGAGTGCCGTGACATTTTCCAGCTGCATGTCACCTGTAAGGACTGTAAGGTGGTCAGGTAGGACACACACACACCTCAAACTGATTTATTTCCATTGGAGAAGTCAAACCTTCTGAGTGCCTATGTTAATGGTTTCTTATTAGGATGAGAAAATATGTCATGATCATATATAATGTAACATCATAAAATGGAAAAATGCAACCGGTAATCAAATCTATAAAATATAGTTTCTAAGAACAGTGTTGTATAATCTACAGCTGGGGGAAATACATTGTTGTGTTTCCTGCTAAGGGCAGAACTTCAGATGGGGTCCTTTCCTAAAACTTAAAAAATCCTATTTAATGCAAGCAATGGTAGGCAGAGTTCCCAACTGTTTGTGTCCAACCACCACCACCCCCAGGTGCCAGTTCTCCACCCTGGAGCAGTGCCAGGAGTGGCTGAAGCGGCTGAGCGCTGTGGGGAGACCCCCGTCCTGCCTGGAGCACCTCTTCTCCTTCGCCTTTCATGCCTGGTGCATGGACTTCTATGCTGGGGAGAAGGAGCAGCACGGCGAACTTTGTAGGCCAGGTAGGTCTGGCCACTTGGGGTGACCCCTCCCCACCAGGCCCTGCTCCTCCCCCTCCACTTTCCCACACCAATGTAACTCCCTCTCTGCTGTTTCTCTTTTATTTTCATTGTCCATCCCCTCTTCTCCGCAGGCGAACACGTGACCTCCTGGTTCAAGAACGAGGTGGAGCGGATGGGCTTTGACACCCAGAACGCCTGGAGGATATCAGACATCAACAGTAAATTCAGGTAGCGTGATCGGCCATGTGAATGTGTCTTGACTACGCTGGCTCCCAGGCCACCGGACAAATCCCCCAAGGTCCTCTGCTTTCATTGGCACACGGCACAGAACAGTGTACATGTCTGTCTTGTCGAGTGTGTGCATGTGTGTCTGCACATGCTGTGTGTGTGCACATGCACGTTAGCGGGCAGTTATGTTATTGTACTCCGCTGGTGTGGAGCCCAGTGTTAATAAAAGCCCAGCCCAAGATTATGTGTCTTTAGTAGGGGTGACCCCGAATAGTCGACGATTCGACGATTCGATCTAAGGAGCCTGATTCGACTGCCAATCTCATAGTCGAATCGTTGGCAAAACACAGGATCATTCCATCTGGGCTATAGGTGGTGCTGAATGTCTGATTTTACATATAGTTTCTTTCTCCCAATAAATCATGATATATATAGCCTATTTTTGTATAAATGTCAAGAGCAAAACACCCTTCGACCGCAGCGCCGCGGCGCGTCTATGACACAAGTGCCGCCCCTAGCACACATAGGAAGCATCGTGCTGCGGCGCGTCAACAGGAATATAGTCGTCTCTCGGAGCAGAAGAAAAAAAAAAAGAAAAGAAAAAAGCGCCTTTTCGGCGGCACTTGACGCGAGGCGACGCTGTGAAATAGGACAGTGGCGTGAAGTGTAGCGGGGCGCCGGTGTGGGGGTGCACATAGAAAATAATAGGGGCGGCTGTTTTGACGTGCGCCGTTCAGCGGACTTGAAGTCCAAAACACACCGCCGCCGAACGGCCTCGAAATTGTAATCGAAATTGTTTAATTGAGTGTTTCAGCTGTTTAGTCTGGTGTGGAAAAAATGGAAGCCAATGTCGCAAATGAGAATATGGATCAGTGAGCAAAAAAATAAAAAATAAACATGATTCGACGATCAGTCGACTATAGGCAAGACTTGACAAATCAGATTTGACTATGTAAATTCTTAGTCGGGGACACCCCTAGTCTTTAGACAGGCCTTTGTTGAGTCAATCACAGCACACTCTCTCATTCTCTCTGTCTATGTGTCTCTGTAATCTTATTTAACCTGCTCCCTTCCCAGGCTGTGCTCCAGCTACCCACAGCAGCTCCTGGTTCCAGCTTGGATCACCGACAAGGAGCTGGAGAATGTGGCCGCCTTCCGTTCCTGGAAGAGGTTTCCAGCTGTGGTGTACAGGTGTGTTGCTGGCTTTTCTTCTCCTGTTCTGCATTTCTTTATTCTGTTCTGTGTGTATGATACACATGGCACAACACCAAACTAAACCAAAACATGTATTGCAGTCTCTGTAGATGTTTTCTCACACCCTCTTATGTAGCGTGGTACTCTAGTGCTGTGGTGTCCCAAGCCTTTCCTTGAGGACTCTCTATCCTGCACATGATAACCGTACATAGTTTTGTTTCCCTGCTCCGATCTCCAGGCACTTGGGAACGGGGGCGGTGATCGCCCGCTGTGGACAACCTGAGGTGAGCTGGTGGGGCTGGAGGAACGCAGACGACGAGCACCTAGTGCAGTCTATTGCCAAAGCCTGTGCCGTGGACGGCAGCAACCGCAAGCACCTGGCCAATTGTGGCTACACCAATGGCACTGTACTGCCCGATACAGACTTCGGTAAACTCTCGCTCGCTCACTCACTCATTTACTGATTCATGTGTAACCCACTCGCTCTCTTACTGGGCCTATAGTAACAACACGTTTGTCATATTTTTATAGTAGCTTCAGTAATTTCTCACTCATGGTGAGTCTGGTATCCATCGGTCTCTGTCTCTCCCCTTGTCTCTGTCTCTCGCTGTACATGTCCCCACATTCCTTAAAAAACATATCCACAGACACATACAGATAACAGCAGCTCTGCAGCCTCACTATCTATGCTTACTTGCATCAGACACCATTGAGCAATATGGCCTGCCAGGGCTTGTCTGACATAGCTGCTGTGCACATCCATGAAAACACTCAAGTCCTCTAGTGATTCCTGTATCAATCTTCCACAGGAAATTTATATAGATGATGAAACCATCTCCTGGTTATGAATCTCCCATGGGGGGTTTGCCTTACTTGTTCACGTCTTGGTTATTCATAATTGATTAGATAAAGTGCCCTGCTGTCTTGGGTGCTGTTTGTTTCATTACTATGAGAGAAAACAGTTGTCAGCGCTTCTTCCCTGGGGGCATATATAAATATGTGATGAAATCTGTATAGATTATAGTAATAGTAACACATTGGCGTTTAACCAATTAACAAAGAAAGAAAATATGAAAAATGTATGCCGTTTTAGTAAGCTTGTGTTGTTTGTTGTGCATCAGAGTCCTCCATGACCAACAACTCGGAGGTGGAGACACTGGCCATCCAACCCCACAAGCTGCTGATCCTGGATGCCAGGTCCTACGCTGCCGCCGTGGCCAACCGGGCCAAGGGCGGAGGCTGCGAGTGCCCAGGTATGTTACATTGCCTCCTCCAGTGCCCCCCAGTGGCACCAACCATGGTTGCCTGGATGTCTGGTGGGAGGATCCTGTACTGAGAGGAGCAATTAGGAGTTTAGTTATTGGAGGCGATTGCTTTGGAAGGATAGAAAACATTTGAGTTAACAATTCCTGTTCATCCTCCTCTGAAGAGTAGCCAACATCATCATGGCTCAAAACACAAAGTTAGTTGGGTGATGTCAAAATGTCTATTGCCAATCAGAAGGAGCAGGAGCAAATGTTTTCTCTCAACCAGAGAAAGCGATTGTTCACCAGCTATGACCGTTATTAAATCAAAATGTATTGCGCATTATTTTCTATTATTTGACCACCATCTAGAAATCTAAAGTCCTTTGCAACAGTATTTTGTGTGCCAGTAGGTATGAGGCAGTCAAATATTGAAAGCCCACCCAACAATATCAAGTGATTCACTGTTCGAGTCATGACATGAAATGGGTTCTTTCCACAAAAGTGTCACATGGGTATACATGGGTGCAAGCTTGTAGCATTAATGATCAGCCACTGCACTGTTTCCTGAGATCATTTTCACTCTTTTAAGTGTAGTTGAAAACACAGGCAGTTTAAGTGCATTACATTTTACTACCTTCCCCGGTCACCCCTACAATAGTAGGGGTTGTAAGAAATATTTAGACTAAGGCGGTGATCACACCAACAATGTGTCGCTAGAAAAACGTTGCCAGCAAAACCATTGTTTTTCTATGGTACAACACCTGGCGTGCAAAGTTAAAATATTCTGAACTTTTCATTGCACCACTTGTAAATGTTACACTTTGCCTAGGCAGCCAATCAAATCAAGCAAGAGGCGGGCTTTACTACTTTACCACTTCCTTCCTGTTTTGATGCCGGTAGATGTGATAGGAACGGTAGGACAATGGCAAATGCAGATGAAAGGTTGATGTTAGCGTAGTATTCAATTACAATGAACTATATAATTCAAGGTCATCCCATTCAAATCGGTGGTAAATGGTGAATGCATGCATGGAGTTGCGTGAGCAGTCTTTTTTTCTGTATTTATGTTTTTAGTTGTATTCAGGTTTGCTCCTCCCAGGCTGGGAGTGTCGGACCCCATCACATGCGCACCCCGCTGTTTTGCCCGACATGCTTTGCCAAGGCGTTTTGAAGCGGACACGCCTGTAACAGCATGTCTCGATCACCGCCTTAAGGTTTATTACATTGAATGTGAATGTTCGTTGCGATTTTTCCATGTCAATAAAATAATAAGAAATAATGGAACCGTTTTGCGAAAAGTTACATTCATTTTAATCACACCAAGGTCAATTTTTGACGGGTCCAGTCTGCAAATAAATAATTTCAGCCAATCACAATCACGTAGCCCTCAAACATCATCCTATTCAAATGATCACTATTTTATCACTATTTTGCGTTGGAATATAGGTTGCGTTGGATAACATGATGGTTTACAGTTCACAACAGTTTTGTTTTGGATATCAACTTTCTCCAAAAGAGTGATAGCCTACTTTTAATTATCAAAGATGGAAACAACCTCAAAAACTCCAAAACATGGATGTATTAAAGAACGCTCCAAATGCACACCGAGACACTGAAAATAATGCACTGAAGTGCATTATTTTTCGATACATGCACACCTCTGAGTGGATTATCCCATTTATACCATGGCCACTTACGAATCAATACAAATATAAGTGTGTTGATTCATATTTTGCGGTAATTCTGTCAAAAGTACAACTTTTAGCTCACACTACTTTGTGTGTGCCTGTAAACGAATGGCAAATGAAGAAATATATGGGTCTGACTAATGCCTAATGTCAGTTAACATTCCATTCATATGGAATGTTAACTGACCAGGCAAGGCAGATGACCACCCACCTAGAGCCGAAGGGTCTGTCCAAGGTTTCTGCCTTTTAACAGGCAGTTTTTCCTTGCCCCCGTGCCAAGTGCTTGCTCATGGTGGTACTGTTGGGTCTCTGTAAATGTTATTAGGAGTTTGGTCTAGACCTGCTCCATTTGAAAAGTGCCCTGAGATAACTTCTGTTATGAATTGGCGCTATACAAATAAAATTGAATTGAATTGAATTGAATTGAATGCGGACGTTACCTTATAACTCCAGTAAATAGAGACTATCTTAGTAACAACCTCGCAACGGGGAAGCTTTCTAAACGTAGTACCCTCGAGTCCGGTCCAAGTTGACAGTTACTAACGTTTAATTCAGCGCATTAATTCTTAGACTGATGATAAGGCTTTTTGCGTTCTGGCCATAGATGTATCGAAAAATAATGCATACCTCTCCAGCCAATCAGAATTGAGCACCGTAAAACTTCCAATCAAAGCAGGGTCCCTAATAGACGCAGGTCCCCATTAAAAGCCTGGTGTGGCGACACGTTTTGACAAATAAACGCAGGTCTCCAATAGAGGCCTGGTCTGGATTTGATCTAAATTATTTTGGTGTATAAAACCTCTTTAAACCCACTGGGTCGCCCGCTTGAACGACTTAAGCCGTTTAGATCACCTACACAAAGATACGGTAACCGTTTAAACGTCTGTCAATATGGACATAATGCACATCGTTAGATCAGTTAGATTCTCCACAGTTCAATCATTCAGTTCATTTAACACAAACTATGAACACCAACTAGGGTGGCCATTTGTCCGGCTTTAGGCCGGACTGTCCGGTTTTTCAATGCCCTGTCCGGCGCAGCATCAAGCCGGACGCGTATTTGTCCGCCTTTTTGAGACACTAGAGTTGTAGACCAGTCAACGTCAACTGGCAGTTGACCCCCCCCCCGCCGGTCGTAGGTCCGGGGTGTGCTACGATCGCGTGCACTCCCACCCGCCGGTCGTAGGTCCGGGGTGTGTTACGATCGCGCGCGCCACCTCCTTTTCACAAACTCATAAATGGTCACCCTAACACCAACGCATAATTCATCCAGACTTACCGGTAGCATGGTAAACAAGGAGAGACGGACAAAAGGGCTGACTTCCAACTTTTGAAGCGATCATAAAGTCCATACGGTCTGTGTCCGTTCCTGCATTGTTTATATTCCTTAAGTCTGTAAGGGTCCACCGATCAAAAGTATCAATGGGTTTCATTAAATTAATCCGAGTTGTGAAAAATATCATGTGAAGTCCGTTGCGCACTGTGTACTGCGCAACGGACTGTTTACTGTCTGTGTGCTGGCTGTCATAAATCTTCCGCTGCCGTAAAACGACGTTCACGTTTGAGCGTCATGGCGGCAACACCGAGAAAAAGTAGTAATTCATGTTGTTTGATATCCTAATTTTTATTTTTTTTACAAATAAGATTGATACTGCTTTAAATAAACAATAGTATTTCCCATATTTGGTGAGCAAGAATTTTGTGCTAAATTAATTAAACGCCTGTCCCTAATAGACACAGGTCCCCAATAAAGGCAGGGTGCTTTCAGTGATTTAAGCAAATAAACGCCCAGTCTATTATTAGAAGTTTTACGGTATTGACCCGGGACATGGTATAATAGTGAGTGAAATCTGCTGTGAGAATAACTGTTCGGGTTGACTGTGCACCTCTGTATGAGACACATTAGATTTTAGACCGCCCCAGGTCGTTTCTGAACAATTAGGGCAGCTCTTCCCTGATTGGTTCGGAGAATCCATCTTGCCAGTCAATCACATTCGCACTCGCAGCGATATCATCTCATTGGCAGATAAACTTAGGGAGGGAGCAGAGCGAGAAGGCCGCTTTTTGGGTTGTTTATTTTCAAAATCTTGCTCCCTTCCGCTTCCTCGTTACGACTCTCAAATCTTACCTACAGCAGCTTTAAAAGGTTTGTAGCATTGTTCTGTTTAGTTGTTGACACCTGTTCCCGTGCTGTTGCAGAGTACTACCCCAACTGCGAGGTGGTGTTCATGGGCATGGCCAACATCCACTCCATCCGCAAGAGTTTCCAGTCCCTGCGTTTCCTCTGCACCCAGATGCCTGATCCAGCTAAGTGAGTCTGACTCTCTCGGTCTCGGTCTTGCTGACTGTGACAAACGCAACAACAATATACCTTAACTTGAAACCAAAGTATCTTTCTCAATCAGCGCTGAGTAGGGCTGCACGATTAATCGTAAAAAAATCTCAATTCATACATCTATGCAATCTCATTTCTAAATGACAATGATTCACGCGCTCCTATTGCCCTATGCATTCACATCATGCTGCATTCATGTGTTGACTTCTTTGCTTCGGAGCAATTCCAGTCGCGAAATCAATCACACCTACACATAAAGCAAAACCTGCTATTAATTCAACACTCACATCATACAACTCCATTAGTTCTCTCATCTTTCTTCCTCACTCTCAGTGCTCACTGCCACTGTTCTCCCCATTCCCAGAGCCTCAGTTACTATAGTAAGTTAAACATAGTTTTGGTTAGTTTTTTCACAACAATTTTTGCCGCAAAAATAGACGTTTTCAATGTCTATATCTGAAGAATATGTGACAGACATGACTAAAATAGAATTATTTAAAACACTTCCTGTGTCCATTACAAATTAAGTGCTCAGTGGCAAGTTTTTATTATTGTTAGTTATTTTTGATAACCTTCTTAAACCTTACCGGTCAAAAATAAATATAAATGCAATTCATAATGAAATTAAATGAAACATTGTATTGTTTAAGGACATTTACTCAATGTAGAAAGGTAGGGCTGGCTGGCAGAGCCGCACAGCAGCGCTGCAGCAGAAACGCTCCCTGTGTGTCCCAGGCGTAGTGCAATAAATGTGTGCAATGAAGAGTGCAATAAATGTTTTTATTGAAAAAATAAGAATCGTGATCTCAATTCTTGGGGAGAAAAGTCGTGATTCACATTTTATCAAGAACTGTGCAGCCCTAGTGCTGAGGGTGTTTACTTGTTTGCGTGTTAATTTAATCTTGCCTCATCAATACGGAACATCTGAGGCCGATTTTAGAAGCTTTGGCACTGTTCCTAGCAGATGATTTCTATCTCTCTTTCACTCAGACCCTCTATCTCTGACTTTTTGTCGCTCTAACTCTCTTCCTATCTCCCTATCTGTTTCTGTCTCAGTTTCTCCCTCTCTTCTTCTACATTTCTCCCTCTCTCTTTCTACATCTCCACTACCCAGAGTCTAGCATCTGAAGTGGACCATGCTGGCTCTTCAAATCAAGAATGTTGTGTTCACAAGATAATAAAGGGTCCAGGCACACGACCGCAACTCAATAAGAAAAACAATTGTTGGAACCAATTCAAAAAATGCCCGCTAATCTAAATCTCGTTTTTGTAAATAGATGGAATTTATTGTAAGAGAAGAGTGTATCAGACCCAGGGCCTTGTGATAATGAGTGCCTGTGGTACGGCTTGTTTGCAGACAATGGGCCTCATTCACCAATATTTTCTTAAGAATCTTCTTAGATTCTTTCTTAAGTCCTTCTTAAGAAGATTTCTAAGAAGACCCTACGTCAGATTCATCAACGTGTTAAGCCGCTGAATTGTTCGCAGCTGTGTTCTTAGATTGATGAATGCCACCTCCTCGTAAATTGAGCGCGCGTGCCAAATGAGTCTAATTAACATAGGATTAGCATAGGTAACCGCCCATTAATGCCCATAAAAGGGACTGCAGGGCCGTGTGCAGGGCCTCTGATAAAAGATCTACGTGGTCCTGAAAGATTCGTTCCCTCCGTAGGGCACGATCCGCAATCTCCTGTAGCAGCAATATACACTCACCGGCCACTTTATTAGGTACACCTTGCTAGTACCGGGTTGGACCCCCTTTTGCCTTCAGAACTGCCTTAATCCTTCGTGGCACAGATTCAACAAGGTACTGGAAACATTCCTCAGAGAGTTTGGTCCATATTGACATGATAGCATCACGCAGTTGCTGCAGATTTGTCGGCTGCACATCCATGATGCGAATCTCCCGTTCCACCACATCCCAAAGGTGCTCTATTGGATTGAGATCTGGTGACTGTGGAGGCCATTTGAGTACAGTGAACTCATTGTCATGTTCAAGAAACCAGTCTGAGATGATTCGCGCTTTATGACATGGCGTGTTATCCTGCTGGAAGTAGCCATCAGAAGATGGGTACACTGTGGTCATAAAGGGATGGACATGGTCAGCAACAATACTCAGGTAGTCTGTGGCTTTGACACAATGCTCAATTGGTACTAATAAGCCCAAAGTGTGCCAGGAAAATATCCCCCACACCATTACACCACCACCACCAGCCTGAACCGTTGATACAAGGCAGGATGGATCCATGCTTTCATGTTGTTGACGCCAAATTCTGACCCTACCATCCGAATGTCGCAGCAGAAATCGAGACTCATCAGACCAGGCAACGTTTTTCCAATCTTCGATTGTCCAATTTTGGTGAGCCTGTGCGAATTGTAGCCTCAGTTTCCTGTTCTTAGCTGACAGGAGTGGCACCCGGTGTGGTCTTCTGCTGCTGTAGCCCATCCGCCTCAAGGTTCGACGTGTTGTGCGTTCAGAGATGCTCTTCTGCATACCTCTGTTGTAACGAGTGGTTATTTGAGTTACAGTTGCCTTTCTATCAGCTCGAACCAGTCTGGCCATTCTCCTCTGACCTCTAGCATCAACAAGGCATTTGCGCCCACAGAACTGCCGCTCACTGGATATTTTCTCTTTTTCGGACCATTCTCTGTAAACCCTAGAGATGGTTGTGCGTGAAAATCCCAGTAGATCAGCAGTCTCTGAAATACTCAGACCAGCCCGTCTGGCACCAACAACCATGCCACGTTCAAAGTCACTTAAATCACCTTTCTTCCCCATTCTGATGCTCGGTTTGAACTGCAGCAGATCGTCCTGACCATGTCTACATGCCTAAATGCATTGAGTTGCTGCCATGTGATTGGCTGATTAGAAATTTGCGTTAACGAGCAGTTGGACAGGTGTACCTAATAAAGTGGCCGGTGAGTGTATATGCCATTGTTTTGTAGGCTGTGGATGGAGAAATGCCACCTATAAGTAGGGTGGGATCACTAATTGACGGCATGGTTTCCAATGTACTTGATTCATGTTAAAGCGTTGGCACATTTAATGTAATTAAAATGAAAAATGAAAAAAAAGTGAAATTAATAAATAAATACATAAATATGACAGAAATTTCATTGTAATGTATTTTATTGAACTTAACAAAAGAAGACAACACAACCATGCCAACATGTCGGCACTGAAATGTGCTTAAGAGTACTCCTGAGTGTTCGCAGGATTTGTTCTTACCTAAGAAAAATCCTGCATAAGAAAAAAATTCATGAATGCCACAATCTTCGTAAAATCTTCGTAAGTAGGACTTAAGAACAAATTTGTTCTTAAGAACGGTTCGTGAATGAGGCCCAATGTGATTATAGTACATGTGTTGTTGATACAGCCTTGCCAGCACCAAGTCTCGTCATTTATAGCCTGCTCTGTTTGCTTTTGTCCAAATAAAAGAAAAAAAAGAAAAATGGAAAAGAAACAGAATATATAGAATATATACTGTATATCAGTGGCGGCTGGTGGTTTTTAAAGTGAGGGAGGAAGGACTGTGCGCTTGGTTGCCATTGGTCTGCACTGTTGGTGTCTGGTGGCATCAGAATGTGAGACTCAGTTGTTTCAGGTTATCAGGGTTAGTTTTGGTGAACTACAACATAGCAGGGAGGGATAGTTATGTGAATAAAATGGATACAAAGCCACCAGTGGCATCACTGTAATTTGAAAGCTGGTGGGCAGCATGTCTTTGAAATGGACTAAATGGGCAGAAGGAAAGGATGCGAAGCACATTAATCAAATCAGACCTACTCTTGATTTGTAAAAGTAAATAAATAAATCTGGGCCTATCATCGGGCCTATTTTTTCCCTCACTGACTGAAGTTATTGGTTGTTATTTAGCTATGTTTATTTTCAGTTACAATAGTTTTAAGAAAAGACTCAAGAACCAAAGTGATGCCATTTAAAATGCATCCTGCTCTGAATCATTCACTAACACCCTTTCCACAATATCAAACAGAGCGGTCAGAGTAACAAACTAGTAAAAGAACAACAAGAACATTATTTCTAAACTATTTACATGGGCTGTAGTGGTGCGTTCCATTTGTCCACCCGACTCGACCTGCGAGTGAGACGGATGTGACGTCACACCCGAGCTGCAAGTCGCGATTACGAGACAAATGGAACGCACCATAAGCCTAACTATTCAGATTGAGGGACTTAACTTACTTTTTGTAATAAAACGTTAACAATGTCCTCCGTTTCCAATGTTTCCGTTGTGCATTTAGGATCTTGCTATCGCATATTTCACAGACCGGGTTTGTTATCGTCAGCGTTAGCCAGGGATCCTGCTGATTGGTTCATAACGCAGACGGACAGATGTTTTAGCGAATCAGAGCCCTTAAGGTCCCGCCCCCTCAGAGGAGGCCTTTCCTCCTCTCCCCCATTGAAACCCATGTTATCCACCGGCCGCCAGTACATTCGGAAAAATCAATGGTTGTGTATGTGGACGGAGGGAGGACGTTCCTCCCTGAAGTACTTGTCAATAGGCGATAGGGGGCGCTAATGTCCCTTTACCAGGGAAACAAACATTATATATTCAAAGGCAATAAAGTAGTCATATTTAAGGGCATTAATTCATTACAATAGTCTGGGCAATCTACATTTTTTATTCTCAACAATGTTGAGGAGGATCTTCCTCCCTTTCCTCAATGGAGGAGCCGCCACTGCTGTATATAGAATAGTCTTATTTTAGTAAAATATTCCCGATTAAATAATCATAGCATGTAAACAAAAAAAAACAAAATCCCAAATTCAGACACTAAGTAAACAGGACAAAACCAGACAGGACATAGAAATTAAAAATGACATTTTCTGTGTTTCTGTCCATCACTGACATCCATCCGTCTTGTGTCCTGCAGTTGGCTGTCGGCCCTGGAGAGCACCAAGTGGCTGCAGCACCTGTCCCTGCTGCTGAAGGCTGCGCTGCTGGCAGTCAACGCCGTGGATCGTGACCACCGGCCCGTCCTGGTGCACTGCTCGGATGGCTGGGACCGCACACCTCAGATTGTGGCACTCTCTAAGATGCTGCTGGATCCATACTACCGCACCATTGAGGTACGGCAGCCCAGGGAGCCCAAAAATAAACGCCCACATTGTAGACATGTTGTTGTGTGCAGTTTTTCTATAACTTAGTTGGCATGAATTTTGGTTAGCATGTATTTTCGCTTTGTTTTGGTTATGCATGAATTCTGTTTAGCTTTGATTGATCTATTGTTATTTACTTATACACTCACC
Organism: Merluccius polli; assembly: GCA_030340625.1. Classification (NCBI taxonomy): domain Eukaryota; kingdom Metazoa; phylum Chordata; class Actinopteri; order Gadiformes; family Merlucciidae; genus Merluccius; species Merluccius polli. Next base: position 21,192 of record JAOPHQ010006544.1, read on the forward strand.
GGCCACTTTATTAGGTACACCTTGCTAGTACCGGGTTGGACCCCCTTTTGCCTTCAGAACTGCCTTAATCCTTCGTGGCACAGATTCAACAAGGTACTGGAAACATTCCTCAGAGAGTTTGGTCCATATTGACATGATAGCATCACGCAGTTGCTGCAGATTTGTCGGCTGCACATCCATGATGCGAATCTCCCGTTCCACCACATCCCAAAGGTGCTCTATTGGATTGAGATCTGGTGACTGTGGAGGCCATTTGAGTACAGTGAACTCAGTCATGTTCAAGAAACCAGTCTGAGATGATTGGCGCTTTATGACATGGCGCGTTATCCTGCTGGAAGTAGCCATCAGAAGATGGGTACACTGTGGTCATAAAGGGATGGACATGGTCAGCAACAATACTCAGGTAGTCTGTGGCTTTGACACGATGCTCAATTGGTACTAATAAGCCCAAAGTGTGCCAGGAAAATATCCCCCACACCATTACACCACCACCACCAGCCTGAACCGTTGATACAAGGCAGGATGGATCCATGCTTTCATGTTGTTGACGCCAAATTCTGACCCTACCATCCGAATGTCGCAGCAGAAATCGAGACTCATCAGACCAGGCAACGTTTTTCCAATCTTCGATTGTCCAATTTTGGTGAGCCTGTGCGAATTGTAGCCTCAGTTTCCTGTTCTTAGCTGACAGGAGTGGCACCCGGTGTGGTCTTCTGCTGCTGTAGCCCATCCGCCTCAAGGTTCGACGTGTTGTGCGTTCAGAGATGCTCTTCTGCATACCTCTGTTGTAACGAGTGGTTATTTGAGTTACAGTTGCCTTTCTATCAGCTCGAACCAGTCTGGCCATTCTCCTCTGACCTCTAGCATCAACAAGGCATTTGCGCCCACAGAACTGCCGCTCACTGGATATTTTCTCTTTTTCTGACCATTCTCTGTAAACCCTAGAGATGGTTGTGCGTGAAAATCCCAGTAGATCAGCAGTCTCTGAAATACTCAGACCAGCCCGTCTGGCACCAACAACCATGCCACGTTCAAAGTCACTTAAATCACCTTTCTTCCCCATTCTGATGCTCGGTTTGAACTGCAGCAGATCGTCCTGACCATGTCTACATGCCTAAATGCATTGAGTTGCTGCCATGTGATTGGCTGATTAGAAATTTGCGTTAACGAGCAGTTGGACAGGTGTACCTAATAAAGTGGCCGGTGAGTGTATGTTGGAATGGACTATATAGTGCACTTAAAAGTTCCCCACAATGCAACAAAATAAATTTGGTGTCTAAATATTACACTGTACAAAAAACACAACCCAGGCAATCCTCCTTTGTTTTGTTGCCAGTTTGCACATTTATCGTAACCTGGCGTGCCAGATGGTTCTGTTTGTTACACAAAACCATCTGGGAAGTCGTTCTGAAAACTGGAAAAGGGCAGGCACTTTAAAAAATACTTGGCAGGTGATCGGATGAACCATCTATCTATCACCGTCTTTGACAGGCTAACTTCAACCAATCAGATCAACGAACCATACCTACGAACATAGTAAGAGAGTGAAAACATCTTTTCCTTAAGCCTTCAGCTGTCGTTGCACCTAAACCACACCCAAAAACCACATAGCTACCACTAGTTCCTCATAGGACGCTGATTGGGCGGAACCACTGTGGTTCGGCCACAAGCGCATCACTTGAAGCCTGGCCAGACCGATCTCCAGAGAGAAACAAAATGTGAGCTCGCGAGATCAGGATAGTCTCGCAAGGCTACCTTCACCATGTGCTTGCACAATTCATTATTTTATAGTTTGTAATTGTATACTTATTTCCATGTTTGAAAACAGAGTCTGGCAAGCTTATACAATAGTTTGGTGCTTGCAATACAACCTGTTATGCTACAGTATAGTGTGTGTGTGTGTGCGTGTGCGTGTGCGTATGCGTGTGCGTGTGCTTTTGCCTTGCAGGGCTTCCAGGTACTGGTGGAGACAGAGTGGCTGGATTTCGGCCACAAGTTTGCCGACCGCTGTGGCCACGGCGAGAACTCGGAGGACGTGAACGAGCGTTGCCCGGTCTTCCTGCAGTGGCTGGACTGTGTGCACCAGCTGCAGAGGCAGTTCCCTTGCTCCTTTGAGTTCAACGAGGCCTTCCTGGTCAGTGGTCGCAGGGGCAGTGACTTTGAAAAATCTAAGCCAATCTGTCCAAAGCGGTCGTATTAATGTGCAGTGAGAGCCGCTGCGATCTAAGGATTTGCTTCCGCTGCAATGCTTGGATTTAGATTACTGCAAATTAAGGCTGCTCCATTATGGAAAACATCATAATCACGATTATTTTGGTCAATATTGAGATCGTGATTATTTAATGTGATTACTCATTGACTTTGGAACAGGGGTTGAAACTAACTTTTTGGCTTACCAGACAACTGGCGAGTAGATGAAAATGTTTACTAGACAAACAGATTTTTTACCAGACAAAAATATTAAATTGCCATTTGTTAGAATTACTTTTTCGTATGTCTGTCTAAATTGATTTTCAATCATAGTAATCGCATTGTGTCTCTTCTCTTCACAATATTTATTAGCAGCATATATACAGAAACATTTTTCACTGCAACACACATTTTTTTCAAACCAATTGCGACCGAAAAAATCCCCACATACTCAACCGAAGCCGTCCACTCTAAATCATGCGATAGGCGCGCACGATGACATCCTCACAGCATGCACACCGGCTGTGTGTGGACTCGGGTCTGCGACTGAGTCCGCGGTCGGGTCCGCGGCTGGCGGGTCCGGTGCTGGGTCCGCGGCTGGCGGGTCTGGTGCTGGGTCCGCGGCCGGGTCCGCGGCTGGCGGGTCCGGTGCCCGCCAGCCGCCCCCCCCCCCCCCCCGGCGACAATCGCGCACCCCCCCCAATCGCGCCGAATTTTGTTCCCACTCCAGCCCTGGTCCCCACCACTTCTAAAACCAAACTGACGCCCTTGATGATGGGCTTTTATTTTTTTAGATTACTCGCCAGAGTGGCAAGTGGTCTTCATAAATTACTCGACAAATACAAAAATTACTCGCATTTGGCGAGTAAAACAGCTTAAGTGCAGCTTCATGTTGCTTTCACTTGAGACACGGTCGGACACTATGCGTCGCTTGGTCGGCTGTCGTGTTCTCGAGCACGACAAGTTTAAAACACACAATCACCCACAGCTTAAAACATTTTCGGTTTTTTGTTAACTTGCAAATGAGTGTATAGTGCATCCATCGATAACATTTTAAACTTCCACGAGCAGCAAGTAGAAAGTGGGGCGAAAGCAGAAAGGGGTCCGCTGGATTTATAACACAAGACAAAATGAGAGCATCATTGCGAAATGGAATGCAGCACAATAATTGTTAATCTCGATTATCTTGTTTTCATAATCATTGGAAGCCAAAATCGTATTTATAACATCGTTCAGTATAACATCGTTCAGCCCTTACCGCAAATTAAGCAAATTGATGTCCGAGTTGTCTACGACAACCATGAATATGCGAAAGAGTGTTGATTGTTTGTGGCTGAGGTGATTTATGATGATACCTATACCTAAGGTATTTACAAGAACCTACATGCCAGTTCATGGGTGTATAATTGTGTGTGTGTGTGTGTGTGCATGTGCGTGTGTAGGTGAAACTGGTACAGCACGCCTACTCGTGTCTTTTCGGCACCTTCCTGTGCAACAGTGGCAAAGAGCGGGAGGACCGCCACGTTCAGGAGCGAACCTGCTCCGTGTGGTCCCTGTTGAGGACCGGCAACCGCGCCCTGCGCAACATGCTCTACTCATCGCAGTCTGAAACTGTAAGTTCCTTCCTCGCCTCATCATGAAGTTGTCTCCGCATAACCTCAGTGACACAGATGTTGAGGATGAGATGTTGAGAGGCAAACAGCGCTGTACATGCAGATCAAGGTGGTGTTGCATAATGCTTGTTTTGCTTTGTCAGTGGTTATAGACACTAAATCTAGATTAATTACTCATCAGGCCACCCTCAGTTGTATTTCTGTTTTGTGGTGACATTGTTTTCATTGATGGTTGCATTCCAATGTGTGTCTCTTATTGTTGATCATCAGAATCTCGTTCTATTTTCTTCTTTCTGCTGCAGGTCCTGCACCCGGTGTGCCATGTGCGTAACTTGATGCTCTGGACCGCCGTCTACCTGCCCAGCTCATCCCCGACCACGCCCTCTGACGACTCGTGCGCACACTACCCAGCTCCCGGCTCTAACCCAGAGGAAGCCACTCTGGGCAGGTGAGCCTGCCCTCTCATCACCCATCTACCTACCTCAGATCAACCCAGGTTGTGGGGCTCCTCCACACCATCACCGCCACCAAAAAAGCAGCTCTTCTTGTTTTCAAATGCTTCTTTATTGGTATGGGATCCAAAGCAGCCGCTGATATTTGCCAGGGAGTCGGTCAAGAAGAACAGGATGTCGTTTTGCTTATTTAAGTGAGGGTTGCTTTGTACGTCAGCGTTGTTTACTGCATTGGCTTGTTTCTCTCAGATAAACAAAAAAGCTCAAAATGACTAAAGTGGCCTATGGCATGTTATACCTTGTTGGAAAGCTCTAATTGTCCTGAGTCGAATGCAAGTGACCATTTTCTGTTAGTACAAAGACAGTGTGAAAGAAAATAAACACTTTGTTTGAAATAATTTCAGACATCTGTTATGTTTCAAGTGAGGACGTGGTTTTATGACATCATCAAACGTGCCGTGCCGTCTCAATAACAAGCCTGGGCATGTGCGGCCGTGTAGCGGGACGCTAGTTGTAGCTGTAGTTATGTCGGTGGTTTGGAATTATTTCAAAGTTTCTACGTTGAATAGTAAAATAGGGGTTATGCGCAACATACTTCCGCATTCTGCGAAACAGGTCTCATCACAACCGGTTCAGGTCCGCTGTACCGCGCTCACATTATTTTATTTATTAATCCGCACTTCCAGACCGTCACCGGGGCTTCAGAGTAATGTGTCCGAGGAGAGTAGCCCTCTCCCGGACACACGCTAGCTTTTACCGCTGTTTTTTTTATTTTTTATTTTTTTTAATCCGCACTTCCAGACCGTCACCGGGGCTTCACAGTAATATGTCCGAGGAGAGTAGCCCTCTCCCGGACACACTCGCTAGCTTTAACCGCTGTTTTTTTTTCTGTTTTTTTTTCATCCATCTTTTCTTCTCACTAACATTCAGATGTTAAAATCAAATAAAACGCCAACAGTAAAAAGGGCTAACTAGGCCAAGTCAATAGCTGTCGCTGTCAGTTCCTACCGCTGCTACCGGCTTTTCCGGCAAGCGGAAGTCAGGAGACCTGTTTTCCGGTTTGGTCAGCATAAAGCCTATTGCGGTTTGCAATGAGTGTAAAGCGGAGGTTTCACGTGGCTGCATATATCGGTATCGGTTGATATCGGTTGATATCGGTTGATATCGGTTGATATCGGTATCGGAAATTAAGAGTTGAACAATATCGGTTATCGGTTATCGGTAAAAAAGCCAATATTGGACATCCCTAACAATTAACCATTGTATAGTGTGTTATACTTCTCCCATTTTGGCTAACCCTCTCTTTCTCTCCCAATCACAGACGTCCGAAAACCCGCTCCTTCGACAACCTGCCCAGTGCCTGCGAGCTCGGCAGCACGCCGCCCCCCAACCGGCGCTCCAGCGACCCCAGCCTCAACGAGAAGTGGCAGGACCACCGGCGCTCTCTGGAGCTCAACAACGTGACCGTGGGGCCTGATGGCAGTGGAGGAGGCCTGGACCAAGAGGACCAGCCCAATGGTCGGATATATGCAGACACAGCTGAACCTGAGCCCCAGCTGGAGGCAGGGGGGCCTGGGTCACAGCTGCCGCAGTTGTCCAGCACCTTGGGAGTGGAAACTCCAGAGCAGCAGGAGGCAGAGCTGTCTGTGGCGGTGGGCATGGCAGAGGGCCAGATGGAGAACATCCTGCAGGAGGCCACCAAAGAGGAGGCCGCTGCCGCAGCCATCCAGAGAGAGAAGGGCAGCAACGGTGGTGTTGTCGTGGCTCAGGTCATCGCCAACAGGGACACAGACTTGGGGAAACTAATAGAAAATGTAGAGGGTGACAAGAAGTGCACCAAGGTCGATCGCGGAATGGAGAAGCAGAGTGAGCCGCTCTGTAATGGTCATTCTGAAGACCATGTGGCAGTTGAGGCCACAGAGGACGGTGTGTGTCCAGTCGTCCCTAGCCTCCCTACCAATACATCAGGAGACATGGACCAGAAGCAGCAGAGCCTGGAGACTGATGTGGTTAAGATCTCAGAAGAGCTGGTGAAGCAGGTTATAGACAGTTGTACTGAGCCACAAACACGTGGTCAGTTAGATGGGCCTCTAGAGCCAGAGGAGCCTGCATCCCATAGAACTCTAACCAATGGCTTCACCAATGGCACCCTAGTAGAACCAGCGCTCAGCTGTAACTTCAGAGAACCCTCAGAGCCCCTGGAGCAGGCCAATAAGAGGGCCTCTCTCATGGAAAGCTCCACAGAGACTTTGAGAGACGAGACCTGCAGTAGATTGGAGCCACCAGCACCGTCGCCGTGCCCAGGCCCAGCCCAGCCCTGCACCCAGGCCGGCAGACTCCCACCTCTCCCTGCCAGAAAGAACAGTCTGGAGGCCCGGCAGGAGCAGTTGGCTGCTCGGACTCCAAACGAGGTCAACAAACGGCCCTCCCTCAGTGCCTTTCAGCCGACCAATGGTGAGGTGCAGTGCAAAGGGGGGGAGGGCCCAGATGCCGAGTCCTTCAACGGCGCCCCCCACTGGGCCAAAGCCAATGCCGAGCCAAGCCCGTTGAGCAGGCAGGTGCCGCTGGCCAGCTGTGGCTCGCTAGGCCCGCACCCGCGGGGCTTCTGCCAGCACCGCTGCTTATGCTCTGTGGTGGGACGTCCCACCAGCAGTCCTGAGCAGCCGTCCCGCCTCCACTTGGATGATGACGGGCTGACGCTGCACCCCGACGCTATCCAGCAGCGACTACGGCAGATGGAGGCGTGCCACCAGAAGGAGGTGGAGAGCCTTAAGAGGCAGATGCAGCTGCTCCGGACGCGACTGGAGAACCAGCAGCACGGGGGCTGCCTGCGGATCAACGGAGACCTGGGAGACGAAGTGGTGAGGCCCATAACCTACCTCTCATCACTAGAACCTCATGTGCCACAATGGACCATAACTGTGACGAAGACGAAATAAAGTCAAACCATATCTTTGCATGTGTTGGACTCAACCCCAATATGAAGCCGTGTCCTCCACACATATTTCTATTTTGCAGACATCCAGATTTCTTCAATCTAAGTGACAGACAGATCTGACACTCAGTGTTTGTTTCTTCAAAAATTAAATCTTTATTCAGTTCACTAGTATTCAGTGCGCTGTGTAGACATCTATTAGGAAATTGCACACCATATTAAAACCGAGTGATTGTTATTATGTGTGTTGCGTGCCTCCTGGTGTACAGACCTCCATGACGGACTCGGAGTACAATGTGGACCCCAACTGCCTGTCTCGCTGCAGCACGGAGCTCCTGTCTGAGGCCAGCTGGGAGCAGGTGGACAAGCAGGACACGGAGGTACACCAGTCACTCTACCATGTGGGGCAGGATAATTGCAGGTTGGGTGAAATATTAAAAGACTAGGCTTGATTAAATGAAATGGTGGCATACAAGTCTCTTGGAGGAGCAGTGAAAAATGAATGTTAGCATGGTGATTACAATTTGAAGGAGCACATTTTTTCTCTCACTCCCATAGCTGGTGTTGAGATAGTTTTTAAAATGTGTATTGAGCCAATTTGATGTGCCATGGCAAATGTTAAATCTGCCTCTTGTGAATTTGCATGGTTGATGACTTTATGGAGGAGTGCAGAGTATTGTTTCAAGTCAGGGGAAATACACACCACTAGGTTGAATCCTGGGGATGAGGTGTTGGCTGCCTGTTGCAGGTGACACGCTGGTACCCTGACCACCTCGCAGCCCAGTGCTACCGCTGTGAGAGCCGCTTCTGGCTGGCCAGCAGAAAGCATCACTGCAGGTAAACCACCACCATGGCTCTCCGCCTGGTCCTAATGCCCTGGGGGTACTGCCCCCCCCCCCTGCATGGCTGTTGGAATACACCCCCCACTCATTCAACTTTGTTTCCGTTTTGTTTAACATGTTTTGTTTTTAAGTGGTAGTTACACAGGTTACATTGTTATGCTGTCCGTGGCCCAGTACTCATATCATGAGTGAAATAATAATAAGGGCTAGAACATGGCCCATGGCCATTTTCTTAAAGGATTCCATATTGGGGGGGCTTGTCTCTGTCAATTGCTGAGATTTGCTCTGTCTCTCATGCTCTCTGCCTCTCACTCTCTTTCTGCCTCTCTGGCTCTCACCCATGACCTCATCACTTGCTGCTCTCTGCGCTTCATTCCTTTGATTTAACCGTTAATTGGGGTCAGTCCCGCTGGCTTGCAGTCATCATCTCTGGGTCTGATTCAGCACTTTTCGGGGGGGAAACATTGTTAACAGGGAACTTTTAAACCGGTCTCTGTCTCCCAATCTCCATTCTCCTGCTCAATCATTCTGCAAGCTTTCTTTTCTTCCCAGTCTTCTAAAAAGGTCTGCAGCAGATTAAGAGGGGAAGCTTTTGTGTGTGTGTGTGTGTGTGTGTGTGTGTGTGTGTGTGTGTGTGTGTGGTGTGTGTGTGTGTGTATGTGTGTGTGTGTGTGTGTGTGTGTGTGTGTGCGCGTGCGTGCCTGCCTGCGTGCGTGCGTGCGTGCGTGCGTGCACGCACTTCAGTATGGGCCTGTGTGACAGCGGCTCTTATCCATTGTCTACCCTCTCCTCCACAGTGGCAGGGAGCCTGTCCAGGAGGTCTGGTGAGATCCCGTTGTTCCCCCTCCCCCCACTGCTCCATCATCTTAAACCTAACCCTCATCGATACCTAACACCCCCCCTAGCTCCTCACACACACACTGCATCCTATCTGCCCTGTGTGTTTTGTTTTTGCCTTAGAACAAGTGAACCACCTACACACCTGTGAGTGACTCAGATTGTGAGATGCCTGCAGTGTGGCACGGCTTTAAACCATTTCACCAATGCACTGTGACAAGGGTTCGGGTGGTAGGGTGCTGGGTCATTCCACCGTTTACCTTTCGCCTGTCCATTCACAGCATCATGTGCTGGCACGACCCCTTCTTTGCTCACCAGCCGTACCCCCTCCCCTCCATCCAATCCTGACACCATAGCAGACCCAGTCCCCCTCCCCCTCCCACTGCATGGAAGCCAGTAGTGTACTCAGGGGTAGAGCACAACTCCTGGCAGAGTCCCATACTACAACTAGATGTGGGAGGGGGGGGGAAACTTCTAATAGGGACTTCTAATGTTTTTTTGTTCATGTATTTTGGGTTGTTGTTGTTGTTTTTTGTCGCACATCTGAGAGCATTGACGATAATCCCCAGCATGTATATAAACAAAAAAGAGATAGCCGTGTGTCTCACCTGTGATGTCCAATATTATCATGGTAAAAATGACCCCCGAGGGTGGATAGGGTGTAATGACCGCTTTTACCTGGTGCCCCCCCCCCTTCACAGGAACTGCGGTAACGTGTTCTGCGCCAGCTGCTGCGACCAGAAGATCCCCGTGCCAAGCCAGCGGCTGTTTGAGCCCAGCCGCGTGTGCAAGTCCTGCTATGGCGACCTGCAGCCGTGCCCCAGCCTGGGGCCCCTGGACACAGAGCTGGACAAGAGCATCACAGCCAGCTCCAACTAGTCCCTCCCCCCCCCCCCCCCCCCCCCCCCCCGGGTGAGGGAACACTTTTAGTCTGGGGAAACTCTTGGCTCTTTCCCTTTACAGCCAGAGGTGCCGCTAAACTGCTGCAGTAGAGCACAGGAGCTACACAGAATGTCCCAAGTACTGTGTGTGTGTGTGTGTGTGTGTGTGTGTGTGTGTGTGTGTGTGTGTGTGTGTGTGTGTGTGTGTGTGTGTGTGTGTGTGTGTGTGTGTGTGTGTGTGTGTGTGTGTGTGTGTGTGCGTGTGTGTGCGTGCACGCGCGGACTGATGGATGGATTTTACTGTCTTTACAAGAGAGGAACGTGTACGGGGGGAGCTTGACAAAACTGAGCACTTTGATTGGCCGGGGTTTCACATGAGTGAATGGTGCTGTGTGTGTGTGCGTGTGCGTGTGACAGGCTGATAGTGAGAGAGAAGGGAAAACGCAAACAATTAACAAGCACATCAGTGGGCAGGCAGGGGTTCTTTCAGACAGCACTGCAAGGATCAGGGGGTGCGAGGTGGACATTCCTGGTTACCCGGACAGCTGCGCATTGAGTTGGAGCTTGCCTGAAGATCCAGGAAACCTTGCCAACAAACTTTAGTCTAACCCTTTCCACTCTTCCACAGCCCCACCTCCCCAGTGGCAGCGGTGTTTAAGTTTTCAGTCTCACCCGGTGACCACTTCTGTAAAACCCTCTTCTGCGTTTATTAGGTAATGCTACATTAGGATCAATCTAAAGTTGTTCATTTTTCCCCTCACACCCTATTGTGCTAAAGTACTATTTACTTTTGAAATGACCACAGGATAAATTGTAAACCAATTTGCTTATTCAGAATGTGTATGACATAACATGTTGAATCCTGGTGTTATTATACAAGCATCTCTTGGACAAACTACGAACAGGGAAATGTCATGCCAGGCATCCTCATTGACTGTGTTCAAAACAGATTTCCATAAAACAAGTGCTCTGAACTGGACTGACTCCTCACCACCACCCCTCCCTCTATCCCCAAGGGCTCCTCCTTCCTCATCCTCCACCTCCTTCCTCCTCCTCCACACCGAGAGGGTGTGTGATGAGCGGGGCCCCTTCCGCTCGGTGACCTTCATCAGAGCAATGTTGTCAGCTGCTGTCAACCCTAGACAATGGTGGCCATTGTTTATCTGACACTCCAAGAGGACTGTGTTACCCCCCCGTCCCCTGGCCTCTCCTGTCTGCTCTGTCTTCAGCACTCCTCACTCCGTTAGCATCTCCCCACAGTGGGTGCTGGGTAGCCTTGTAACAACACCGGGCTAGAGGAAAGTCAGTCTGCAGCAGACCACAAGCAAGGTCATGTTTGGATCATGTATATCTATTTCCAATATCTATTTCAACAAACTCTACATACATTTTTTATTTATATATATATATATATAATTTACGTAGAGTTTGTTGAAATAGATATTGTGGGGGGGTAGGTAATTGAAAACATTGAAATAGTTGGAAGTGAAAGCATTTCGGGGGTAAAACAAGGACTTTTTGTTGGGTTAGTAACACAGCTTTTCCTCATGACCTTGGTTGTGTGCAGCCCGCTGCCCTGGGCAGATCCAATGTGTCGTTAGCATGGCATCTTCAGGTTATCTGTGTGGTACCCTGCCAGCCGACTGACCACTTCCTCACACACACAAACACTTTTGTTTTGTAAAGCAAATTAATGAATGAAATAATATATTCAGAGACATATATAGCATTTAAGAAAAACAAATAAACAAATGTATAGAATCCTTTGAATAGTGGCTCACTAAAATTAGTCACCAAAAAGTTGCTTATTTTTCTTGATTTTCTTCCTTTTTTTCAATTTGTCTCTTGTTTTCCTTTGTTGTTCAATGCAACAAAATGTATATTTGCAACTGGTTGAATTGTTGTTTCTTTTTAAATAGAGCAGGCTTGTCCTGCGTTAATGCTGCAAGTGTTTTTTGTTTAGTTTTTCCTTGGAAATGCGATCATAGCTTTTGTCATTATTTATTGTTTTATTTTTGAATTGCTGTTCCAAATGAAAAAAGGACAAAAAAAATGTGCCCCTGGATAATCAGTGTTGTGTCAGGAGTGGAATGACAGGGGCCAATCAGACGTGGCTCAGAATCAATGACCATGGCACCGCAAGTCACTTGAAGTGACTTTTTGATTGTCCATTTGTTTTGAGAGTGCAAAGGTTAATGGATGGCATTTTCACATGTCTTTTATCTCAAACGGATGACCCAGGTACAGTTTGGCATTGTAATCTAAATTCTGCAATAGTGCAGGCATAACACTATATATAAATATATAAAGTATGTGAGAGTCAAATACCAGACCGTTTTCAGCTCAAGGACAGTCGGCTAAAAAATGTGCCATCATTTCTAAAAATCAAAAACTTCCCGTGACACACACCGGCGTAGCTAATGAGCCTATGCACAGAGAGGATGGTGGGCAAAACCACCAAGAAATGTTATGCACCAAGTAAAACTAGCAGCCTGCACCTTAACTAACAACCCCTGCTTCCCTCTCCCCTAGACTTTTACAGGGCTCCATTAGAACATCCACATAAAAAACACTACCTCTATTTTGTACACACAAACATAGCCTCCTTCACATGTGCACACAAAAAACCCACACAGTCATTCACACTCAATAGTTCTTGGGTGACGTTTTGCATCGTTGAGAACAGCCTTTTGATGTTTGTTTTATTTTCTGTTGGACAAGCTGTTTGCTGAATCATTAAAGGTACAATACGTGTTAACTATAGCGATCCTCTGAACACAACTTCTCTTAACTCATCACTGTATGTGATTGGTCCATGGTCTGTGCAGTCATAACTCCATCTAAGACCATGTGACTTCGACAGATAGGTCACATGAGATAGGCCCATCTAATGATGTCATCAGACATGACACCATCAGATGGGCCACATGACATCATCAGTGTCAGGATTTGCTGTAAGGTCATTGGAGTGTGTTTGGCGTCCATTGGAAGTAAAACCGGCCCTCTGTGTTGTGTAACACGTGTATCTCAGAGGCCGAGAGTTATTCTGTTAGTTATTTTGTTTGTTTATAATCTTTACTTAGATTCCCCTGCCATGAAGAGCTAGCAATTCTTTTTTTTTTCTTTGTCCCTCTCGCTTTTTTTTTTCTTTCCATCTCTTCTCGCCTGTCTCTGTCTCTCTATGTGCACGGATGCTTAGGGTAAGATGATCACTCCAGTTATAACCAGGAAAAGCTCAATGTTAACTTGGTCTCCCACCTCTGCGCCTCTATTTTGCAGGCTGTGAGTGAAATTCTCAAATCTAGTTGTTTGTCAAAACATATGAAAAATCTGAACATCGATTGAGTAATTAATTGATCAATGAAACATTTGGCAAATGTTTTGTTTGTACTCAATTAATCCTTAGACAAACGTTTTGTTTGTAATCAATTTTCAAATATGGCGGGTGTCCATGTTTGTTCACCTTAAAAACAATCAGATGTGTACCCCACCCCCACTTAAAAACACACCATTGCACATGCATGGGCCCCTTGCACGTTTCGTCAACAAACCATGAATGTGAATTGGAAAAAGCTGAATTCAGGGAGCACAGACGGGACTGATTTTCTGTGGACTGGAGTGCTGGGCATGTGTGCTGTTGACGGTGTTGTAGTGAATGCTTTGTGTGAGGGAGAGTTCTTCAAAGTGGAGGTAAAACGTTCACCACAAGGCCATTCTTTCTATTTGTTTGTAATAATGGGGTTTAAAAATGGAAGCATGATCTGCTGATCAGGTAATTGATCTAAGAAGCAGACATTTCACTGGGTGCTTTGTGAAAACCCCACAGTTAGCCCAGTAATAACATGACTTTGAGGCGAGTATGCGTGATTATTTGAGTGAGAGAGACTGCCTGTTTTTACAAATGGAGACCAGTGCCAACAGTTTTATTACTCGTCTCTTACAAAGGGATAATGATTTCATTGGCTTTTCCTGTTTTCCCCTTTTTGTTGTTGATAAGCACTTTCAATCTTTTCGATGTCCTGTCCGTCTAGGATTTTGTAGCTGTATATAGCCATTTCC
>JAOPHQ010006544.1:40000-150000 GCA_030340625.1 Merluccius polli
AATCGTGCCAACAAACATCTTTACTTTACAATGAGGAAAATAATACATTAATGAGGGATGAAGAGAAGGTAGTAGGAGCTTTTCCTGGAATAAAGACTACATTAACCATGACACCCTGTGTGTGCGTGGGCACTCATGAAAGAAGCTCACCATGGAAACAGAGCAGGTACTCCTCCTTCTGCATGCTGTTGGCCACCTGCATGATGGCAATGGGGAAGCAGTGGGAAGAGGCAGCGAATACAGCGCCGGCCAGCGAGGTGTCGGTCTTATCCAGGAACTCTGTACACACATAATAACACACATGATAGGTTCACATCAATAATAATAATTCCATTAAGTGCTTTTCAAGACACCCAAAGTGCTTTACATAATGAGTGTGTGTGTTTGTAGGGGGGGGGGTATGACACTTCATACCCTACCAGTGTGTAGCACCCACCTTCGTGATGCACGGCAGCCAGTATGCCACTGGCTCTCAGAGTGGAGAGGTGAGGAATGATAAGATTAGAGACCAGGGGATGATTAGGTGGCCATGTTGGTACACAAGCCAGTTTGGTTATTTGTTCAGTCACCGGAGTTGGCACCCCTACTCTTGCAATGAGTGCCATGGGATCTTTAGTGACCACAAGGAGTCAGGACCTCGGTTTAAAGTCTCATCCAAAAGATGGTGCTCTTCGACAGGACAGAGTCTCTGTCTCAGAGCATGGATCTTACGAAAAATAATGAGCACCTCCTATGAATGATGGCCCTCCAACACCTCTACCAGCACCATCTAGTCTTTCATCCAAGGATGGACCAGACCAGCCCTGCTTAGCTTCCAGGGAAACCAGCAGTGCAAGGCAGGTAGCCATGGTGCTACCTACCTTGCATAGCCATGGCAATATCTTATAGATACAACAAGGAACCAGCAGGGCCATGCCTAATTTAATTTCATCATTCTTCCCTGTACTTTTTTTCTTTTAAAGTAAAGCACTTTCTATTACATGTATTTATTTGTTATTGCAGAAATTGCATTTTATTATCTTATTCATTGCTTAATTGTATGTTTTACTGTGTAAAGCACATTGGAATACATATTTTTGTATGAAATGCATTATACAAATTAAGTTGGATTTAATTAAATGCATTTTTTCTGTTAATACAGTATGTGTATGTATGCATTGGTCACTGGGCCTCGTTTTTTAAACAGTACAGGTATACAGTATCTGTCAAGGCCCACGCAGTTAGCATAACACATCGGTAATACTCACAGTACTACTTGACACCCATGCATCCCAGACAAAGTATTACAATGTTCCAGCACAAAAAAAACATCAGGTGATTATTTTGAATTGTGTTATGTTTGGGCCTGGACCTGAAATCAAACCGCCTACACGATGGTTTCTGCT
Organism: Merluccius polli; assembly: GCA_030340625.1. Taxonomy (NCBI): domain Eukaryota; kingdom Metazoa; phylum Chordata; class Actinopteri; order Gadiformes; family Merlucciidae; genus Merluccius; species Merluccius polli. The sequence goes on from JAOPHQ010006544.1 coordinate 41,386, forward strand.
TGCTGATGCTTGTGTATTGTACAAAAGGCCAAGGTATTATACAACACCACCGCAATGCCACAGAGAGAACCTTCAGGTGGAGAAAAAAAACATGATATAAATAAAAATATGCTGTTTATTTGTTTGTTTTTTTCATCCACAACCGACCATGACAAAGGCGTGTTTCGTCCTTCCTCACCCTCGAGCACAAACTGCTTCATTTCAATCTCGTAGAACTTGTTGGTGCCAATGATGGCACTGTAGCTGGTGAGGTGGATGCAGCTGCAAGGCTCCAGGGTCTCAATCTCCTGGGGAACCACACCCATAACCAGAACCAGAGAGAGACCAGTTATACATCATATACAGGACTAGATCCCAGTTTCAACAAGATCCAGCCCTTTTTGGATGATTGGATAGGTAATTTACTTCAGGGGGATTCAATCACATTTCAGCTGATTTAGATATAATTGTGATAAGACTTTGTTGCATTGATGCATTGATGTCATATTTTTTACACATATTTTTTCTATATTTAACATTTTATATTTTATTACCTTACTGTATTTTTTGTGTACTATATTTATTTACATTTTATATTGTATTTTATATATTTGATTATTTTATTTATATTCTATATTTTTACAAACCAAACCAAAGAAAAAGCAATACATACCTTTCGAATACAGAACTTGTTGAGATTGTCGTTGTAGCGCAAGATGGTGAGTTTGCTGGGCATTGCAGCACATATACATGGGCCGTTGTCTATCTGTATGATGAAATCATCATCATCATCATCATCATCATCATCATCATCATCAAACTCTGTCTTCCTGAGGAGCTCAAACACCTACTCGTCCAGCTGCAAACAGATGGCAGCCCTTGACCGTCTCGAAGATGTAAGGTGCCAGCTCTGATTGGCTGGGCAGGTGGGATTGGGCCAGAGACTGCTTCACTCTCTTAATTTCCACCAGACAGAGAGCTCTCTCGTCCCCTGAAACACACAGACACACACACACACACAATAGTGTATGTTCAATAGAAAATGCATCTCAAATTATACATTGTACAACAATGAAAGACATTTTTCATAGAAGAGGAATCCACTTTAACAGTTGGGAAACATCATTAAAACAAGGCAGAGTGAGTCATGTGAAGTGTGTAAATAAATAAAAAAACTGGGGAATGTGAAAAGGCATTTTTGAATGTTTATTTGGTCAGAGATTATCCACTTGAATTCTTTTTACACAAATTAACTGACAAGTCATTTCTGTTATTTTGTTTGTTTTAAGCTGAACATATTTCTTGTTTGTTTTAAGCATGAACTGTTGCCTTGACAACAGAGCAGAACCGTGATGGCCTCACCAACGATCATGAGCAGCTTCTCCTGCTCCTTGATGATGTGTATCTGAAAGACGGAGCCCAGTCCCGGGACGTGGGTCAGGGAGTTCTTGATGACGTTCAGGGCATACAGACCTTCCTCAGAGCCCACCAGCACAATCTGGAGCAGAAACAAAGAAAATTACTGACATGCAGTGCACTGTTCATTGCACTAAAGTAGTGTCATTATTTATTTTTGCGTCTTTATGGACCGGACATTGAAGACAGACAGGAAAGTGGGTTGGAAGTGAGAGGAATGACATGTTGGACAGGACCGCAGTGGCAATTTAACCTGCTACAAGGCATGCTTATTGTCCACATGGTTTGCACACCAGTGGCTTGAGTAAAAATACTGAGTTACATTCCACATCTCATATCATGTCGGTTTAGTTACCTGGTCAGTGAGAGGCAGTGTACAGTTGATGTCTAGCCTGTCGTCTCCCTCCAGCTTCAGCAGAGAGTTGCCCAACAGCTTCTAGAACACACAGGGAGGGGGAGGCGTCAGCAGAGTTGTAAGGACAACACAACCTGAGGGGAAGACAATCATTAAAAAGGGACTGGAGCTTTCACATCCTGTTAAAGAAAAGGAAGGACCTATAGGACCAAGTCATCTACGTCAGGTCAGAGGTCATGTCTAGAATCTCTAAACCAAGTTCTTTACAAACACATACCAGTGTAATTAGATGTGATTCATTAAATTCCAGCAGATTTCTTTCTAAGTTATACACCAGTCAGGTTCTTCACGGGCACAGCTTCAAGCCAAGCACAAAGTTCAAAACAAACATGGTAGAACATGCTTGTTATTGTTAAGTAGAACAGCTACATTGCATTCATTGCTAGCACTTTGTGAAATACGTGACATGCACGTATTCCCTCTGTAAGTCCAAGAAATCCAACCAGGTCAAAGTCAGACAATTCACTTGTCCCCTTGTCAACATCAGAGGATCAACAAGCCAGTGAGCGGTACAGAGACAGGCACGTGTAACGCCCAAGGTCTAATCATTTTGACAACATTCCGGCCGTTACATTAAAAAGACTCAAGATAGGAGAGGGGTGAGCAGGCTGAGAGGTCATGGTGGCCACAGCAGGTGAGGTGAGCAGGACAGAAGGATGACAAACTGAAACATGCACCACACTAATGCTAGTGATGTACCTGAATAGCATTTATGATGTCTGTGTGTGTGTGTGTATGCTTAAGTGTCTGCGGCGTGTGCAAGTCAGGGTTAGGGTGTCTCTGTGTAACTCTTTACCTGGACCAGGAGAGACAGAGCTCTTAGTTTCCTGGACACAACAGCCTATGAATGGGATGGAAACCCCATGGGCAGAACACAGCAAACCAACAGAACATGCCCACCCACCGGACACACAGCATGACGTGATGGAAAAGCGAGAGAGAGAGAGAGAGAGAGACAATTAACAGAACATTTATAAATGAAATTGAGGGGGGGAAACTATCCATCAACCATGATTACTGCATTAAACAGACTGATCACTGGAAAGTGACAATTAAACACAGATAAGCTAACAATGAATACTGTCTCCCATCAAGGAAAGATAATCCCCCCCCACCCACCCGCTGGAAATACTCACTGCATCGGCTTCCGCCTTCTCCCGGGAGCTGCGCCCTGCGGCCACCACCGACTCCAGTACAGCCACCCAGCGCTGCTTGTCGGGGAAGCTGGGAGCCATGAAGTAGAGGCTCTGTCCCATCCAGCACGGAGAGTGGGAGTAGGACACAAGCTTCAGCACGTAGGGCACATCTAGTGCATACGGAACGGATGAGGGAGTGCATTAGAATGTTATCGCGGTTTATTAGCACATAGACTTGTAGTTCATTAGTGTATTAGAGCTGTGAACCTGACTTGTAGTTCATTAGTGTATTAGAGCTACCTGACTTGCCAATGTTTGGCAGCTCTGAAGCTCCTACAGCCCCGTGCACCATCACCTCTCCATCAGAGGGACACAGTTCAAACTCCTCGAGGGGTTTTACTGAGTCTGAAACACACACACATGCAAAAATACAGACAGACACACACACACACCATAGTTGTAATTTATATCTGAATGATGGTGTATTGAATATAAATAACGCTGGTATATTAATGTTAAATGTTGAGCAGCATGAGAGCCACCTTCTCTGGGCTCCACCTCATAGACAGATACTTTAGTGCCATCCAGGATGGAGAACTTCCTCTCCCAGGCCTGCCCTCGTTTCCCGCTCCTGGAAACACACGCAGAGAGACTTCAGTCCCACTGCCCACAACACCGGAAGTGAAAGTGAAAGACCAGAAGCTTGGAAGGATGGAATAGTGAAAAGTATATAGTTAGTCAAACTAGTCAAAGCTCACGTCAACTAGGCAACATACAATTCTTTAATAAGACACGTGCTGCAATTAGTTAGTTATCGCCTACTACCCCTTCTGGGGCTTAGGCCGCCAACAAGAGTTCTCCAAGCATCTCGGTCCTGAGCCAGCATCTCAAGCTGTCCCCAAGTGTAGCCCATTTTCTTGGCATCCGCCTCCCAGTCTCTGCGCCAGGTGTTTCGTGGTCGACCTCTCTTTCTTTTCCCTTAGGGATTCCACTTGAGGGACTGGCTTGTGGTGTTTGTGGCTGGTTTGCGGAGAGTATGGCCTATCCATCTCCAATGCCGTTGGAGGATCTCTTCGTCCGCTGGCTTTTGGTTGGTACATTTCCACAGTTCTTTGTTGCTGATGGTGTTAGGCCAGTGGGTCTGGAGGATTTGTCGCAGACAGGTAGTGATGAATGACTGGATTTTGTTTGTAGTATTTACTGTAGTCCTCCATGTCTCCGCACCGTAGAGTAGGACTGACTTCACATTGCTGTTAAAGATCTTGATCTTTGTTGTGATGGCCAGGTCTTTTGCACTACAGATGTTTTTTAGTTGGAGGTACGCTACTCTGGCCTTGCCAATCCTGACTCTCACATCTGTATCTGTGCCACCCTGCTTGTTGACAATGCTGCCAAGGTAGGTGAACTCCTCAACCTCCTCCAGAGCTTCGCCTTCCAGCATGATGGATGCAGTGCTGGCAGAGTTGACTCTCAGGACTTTGCTCTTCCCTCTGTGGATGTTAAGACCGAGGCGAGCAGAGTTGGCTGCGATGGTGCTGGTCTTTTCCTGCAACTGCTGCTGGGTGTGAGACAGAAGAGCCAAGTCATCCGCAAAGTCCAGGTCATCGAGCTGTGCCCACATTGTCCACTGTAGCCATTTTACCTTTCTGCTGTGGATTGCTTCATTACCCAATCCATCACCAGCAGGAACAAGAATGGCGATAGTAAGCATCCCTGCCTCACTCCTGTTTGTACGCAGAAAGCGTCGGTAGGTTGTCCCCCGTGAATCACTCTGCAGGTCATTCCCTCTTAGGTGTTTCTGATGATGTTGGTTAATTTCTCTGGCACTCCGTAGTGTCTGAGAAGCTTTCAGAGGGTCTCCCTGTCCACACTATCGAAGTCAATGAAGTTTACGAATAGCGGTGAGTTCCACTCTAGTGACTGTTCCAGGATGATGCGCAGTGTGGCAATCTGGTCTATGCACGATCTGTCTTTGCGGAAGCCAGCCTGCTGGTCTCTGAGCTGGGGATCAATCACATCTTTCATCCTGTCCAGTAAGATCCTGTAGAAGACCTTTCCTGGGGTGGATAGTAACATGATCCCCCTATAGTTTGCACAGTTGCTCAGGTCCCCTTTCTTTGGCATCTTAACAAGATAACCCTCCTTCCATTCGCATGGGATGTTTTCCTCTTCCCACATCTTCTTGAATAGGGGGTGGAGCATCTCTCCGATGATCTCTGTGTCTGTCTTCAGTGCCTCGGCCGGGATGCTATCTGGTCCTACGGCCTTGCCGTTTCTGAGCTTTTTAATGGCTTCCCTAATCTCCTCTCTTCTTGGTGCACTGAGGTCTATTGGCAGATCTCTGTCTGCCTGTTGGATTTGTGGTGGGTCTTGTGGGGCTGGTCTGTTAAGTATTTCCTTGAAATGTTCCATCCATCTTTTCTTCTGTCCTTCCTCCCCAGTTATTGGCTTTCCCTCTTTGTCCTTTACCGGTCTTTGAGGTTTACTGGTCTTTCCTGCCAGCTTTTTGGTGATGTCATACAGGTCTTTCAGATTCCCGTGTCTAGCTGCTTCTTCTGCTTCTAATGCAAGGGCCTCTATGTAGTTCCTCTTGTCTGTCCTCAAGCTTTTCTTCACGTTCTTATTTGCTTCCCTGTACTCTGTTTGTGCCTTCACTTTCTCTGCTCTTGTACAACTGCTGTTTAGGGCTGCCTTCTTTTCCTTCCTCTTCTCCACTTTCTTAATTTGTGGCAGGAAGTAGTCACTGCACTCCTCAGAGGTAAGGGGAGGGACTAGGAGGAGTTAAGTACACCTGGGTGCTGGGGGAAGGGGAAGTGTCAGAACAAAGGCAGCATGGAGGCTGGTAGGAGGAAGTAGGAGAAAAAGAAGAGGATCCAGCATAGTGTTCTGTGTAAGAAAACCGCTAAAGCAGGAGGAAAAGCCATCCCCGGAGTGTGTGAAAGACCTCGTCTGTCTTTGACCAGATACTCGGAGGCTGCACTAAGTCCTGAAAGCCAAAGCAACCTACAGCTAAGTGGTCTCGGCCTGTAGCTCCTCAGGCTTCCTCGGCCCTCCACCTGTCTAGATCTTTCCCTGGAATCAACCACCACTCCACCTGTTCCCTGTCTGCCCCCCCCCCTTGACCTTCCCACATTCACATACACATCTTCCTCCCAACATTACATAAACAGGACTGAACTTTTGAACATTTTACATCATAATCCCCCCCACACACACCACACACACACACACACACACACACACACACACACACACACACACACACACCTGAACTAAAAAGAACTGAACGAACCTTTCACCCATATTGTCTTTGTGGTGACTGCGTTTCTTGTTATCCATTTCTATGAACTTTTGTTGAAGCATAACTTGAGTATTGTTTTTGAGATTGTTAATCCATCATTCGATTAACTCTTTTTTTTCCTTATAGTGGCTTATCTGTTTGAGTTTTGATGGTTTATGGTTGTTGACTAATTGATTAATTGACTGTTCTTTTCCAGACATTTTGTTGACCTGTGTTTTGTACTTACTTGAAGTTAATTATTATCTTTTGTAGCTAGGGTTTTGAGCTAGTTGGATTTTTTTTTTGAATTATTAACTTTATAGCTGTCTCAGGTTCCATTTTGGTTTTCCTGTTTACCTAATCTGAGAATAAATGGCAGGTGGCCTTCTGCCTGTCTGGTGCCCAACTTAACCCACTGAGCAGTTATTTGCAGTTATTTTAGTCCCTACGCTACAGAAATGGCACCCAATGTGGGGCACTGAACTATGAAATGTGAAAGTAAATTTCAATATTGCATTTAATCCATGATCATTAAATGGGGTTTAAATCCACTCAACTGTGTTGAATACTGAATATTGATTGAATACTGATTTTGTGGCACGCTTTTGATTGTGGTGATAATTGCTACTACTTGAATGTGATCATTTCTTGTAAAAAGTCATTCATTCTCTGCTTACCACATCATGGCAAATCAACAGTTCATGCCTGGGTCCCCCTTACTTGCACTTGACATTGAAGCTCCTGATGTGCAGACACCCGTAAGAGCTTATGGTACAGATAATGCATTTGGTGTACACTTACAGACTTATTTCCAGACCCCCCGGCCACCCCCAGTAGAGACATCTGAAGCTCATGGCCATGCCCTACTTTCTCCTCATTTTGACCCTGCCCATTTCATAAACCAATCACTTGCTTGGGAAACAGAAGCTGTGCAATCCTTTCCTGGTCCAGCAGGTGGTCCTTTCACTCTTTCAGCATCTTCTCCATATTCCCTGTCGCAGTCTCAATGTGAACTTCCAGGAGCGATCCCTACTCCTGCACGGGACCTGAATCAAATTGCAGTAAAAACCCAGGAGGGTTGGGACAAGATCCATAAAGCATTGGAAACACAAAGTACAGCCATAAAACACCTGACAGAGAGGGTTGAAGGAGTTCAAACGTCTTCCACTAAACACTTTGAAGATCTTATGGATAAAACCAGTGACAATCATAGTCTCCTTCCGTCAATGATCCTTGATCATAAGGAAAGTGTGGAAACAGATATGGATAACTGGTGAAGGGAATTAAAATGGTTGTGGAAGAAGAGCTGAAACAATCTGAAATCTCTCTTCTTTCAGAAATCCGCTTCATGGTAGAGCAACTTCAAGTAGAAATTCAGAAAGAATTGAAATGTTTTCACACCACTGCCCAGGAAAGTATATGCCAACTGGTTGAAACAGTTAAACAAAGTAGCTCTGCAATAACAAAACTGACCACACATCTTGGGAAAGAAGAGACAGAGAGGAAAGAACAAATGGAAAACCTTGAACAGAAAATCACCTTGCTGGACAGACGACTTGAATCTTTCTTGGTAGAAACTAAATCTACCTCTCCTTATTCAAGTTCCAGTCCATATTCAGGGGATAAATCATCATCACTTGCACCCCCTAACTCAGCTGTTACAAAGAGTGACCACATTAAGTTAACCTTTCCTACATATGGTGGGATTCATGATGATCCTGATCCTCTCAGTTATCTGTCAAAGTGTCATGACTTTCTTGCTCTTCATCCTTTATCCGATGCTGATATTCTTGCCACTTTCAGAACTGTACTCCGGGGAACAGCCCGCGACTGGTGGGAAATTGCCCGATCTAAGGTAAGCACTTGGAGTCAATTTGAAACAGTCTTTCTGGCAGCTTTCCTTGCAGAAGATTATGAGGATGAGTTAGCTGAGTGTGTTCGAGCCAAGAAACAGCAAGAAAATGAAACTATCAGAGACTTTGCTTTCTCATATAGAGCTCTCTGTAAAAGATGGAAACCCTCTCTTACAGAGGCTAGCATTGTTAAGATGATTTAAAAAAACATCAAACCTCTTCTGGCCAGTCAGCTCAGGGGTCGTGTTGACACTGTAGAAGATCTGGTGCGCCTTGGCCATCAACTTGAAAAAGATCATGAACAACAGCTTGAGTACAATTCCAGGATGTGTGCTAAAAATGTTAATCCTTTTCCGAAGACCATGCATCCTGGTCCACCTGTCGTATGCTGGAGATGCAAAGGTAACCACTCTCCTGGTTCGTGTCCACATTACAGTTCACCTGACACTTCTAATAATACTTCCAGGTTGCAGATACCTAAACACTTGTCACGTGCACAAAAAACAAAAGGTCTGGGTGGGAATGGCTCCATTTCCCTTGTAAAATCAAAAAACAATGGAAAGCAGCCACCTCAGCAAGTGCAGAAGATAATGAGTGGATCAACTTCAGAGATTTCTTGCACTCTACCTGATTCCTCCTCTAGTCCCCTACAACTTATTGTGCCTATTTCCATAAGTACATGGTGTGGAAAAGCTATTGTTGACACTGGGGCCAGTTACACTCTCATTCATGAGTATCTTTGGATGGAACTGAAAGGTTCCAAAGAGGTCCTTCAGCCCTGAACCGAAGGTCCATTCTATCTGGCTAATGGTGAAGCAGCTACTCCAATTGGGTGGGGAAGTCTCACCATGGCTCTTCATGGGCATGTGTCCACCTTACCTGTAGCTGTATTGGAACCAAAAGCTCTGGCATATAGCATTGTTCTTGGCTCTTGGCTTCATTTCCAGTGTTGGAATGATAATCAATGTGGCTGATAAAGAGTATAGCTTCAAGTCATTGCCCTCTGTTACTTATCCATTCCAGCCTGGTAGTGCCCACTACTCCCAGAAAAGAACCACTAAAATGACCAGAAACCAGTCAGCCCTGAATCTTTCACTGATAAGTTCCGTTCCACCTCCCATTCTCTCTCTGGAGCCTGTGCGAATGGAAGTGAAGGATTACATCGATCTTGCTGTGAAAGGTGCTCATATAAAGGACAGTGAAAAGAAACTATTAAGAAATCTCCTTGAGTCTAACCCACAGGCCTGTACTAATCAACCTGGAAAAACGGATGTTTTGCAACACACCATCTATACCACTGCCTGTGTGCCTATCAAACAAAGGCCTTATAGACTCTCACCTGTGAAGCAAGCTATTGTGGAAGAACAACTAGGTGAGATGCTGGCTGCTGGAGTCATTGAACCTTCCTACTCAGGATGGGCATTACCTGTTGTTTTACCTCCTAAGAAGGATGGCGGTCATAGATTCTGTGTCGATTTCCGAAAAGTCAATGCTGTCACTGAAACAGACGCCTATCCTCTCCCGAACATCAATGAAATCCTTGAGTCAATTTCGGGAGTCACAGTTTTCTCTACTATCGATTTAAAGAGTGGATACTGGCAAGTACCCATGGATCCAGGAAGCAAAGCAAAAACTGCCTTTATTACTTACCGTGGATTATATCACTTCAATGTTATGCCTTTCGGACTTAAAAATGCACCCGCCACTTTCCAAAGACTAATGGAGAAAGTCTTGGAAGGGCTGCGAGGAGAAATCTGTCTAGTTTATCTAGATGACATAATTGTATACTCATTATCTGTGACTCAACATCTTGAGCGGTTGTGGATTGTAATCGATCGTCTCTGCAAAGCCAATCTGACTGTTAACCTCAAGAAATCTAGGTTCTGTCTGGAAGAAATCAGATTTCTTGAACACATTGTCTCTGGTAAAGGTGTCAGTGCTGATCCTGACAAGGTGGAGTCAATTCGGTCTTATCCAGTACCAAGGAATCTCAAGGAAATTCAGCGATTCCTGGGGCTGGCAGGTTGGTATCATAAATTTGTGCCAGACTTTTCAAAAGTTGCTCAACCCTTGAACGATCTAAAGAGGAAAGGAAAACTTTTCATCTGGAGTCAAGCATGCCAGCATTCCTTTGACAAACTTAAGTCAAGCTTGATTTCTCCACCTGTCCTGGGTCATCCTAATCCAGACTATCCATTCTTAGTCTATACTGACGCAAGTGACACTGGTCTTGGAGCCGTACTTACCCAGAGAAAGGATGATGGAATTGAGGAAGTTCTTGCTTATGTCAGTAGAACCCTATACCAAGCTGAAAAGAATTACTCAGTCACAGAAAAAGAGTGCCTTGCAGTCATCTGGGCACTAGAAAAATGGCAGCACTATCTTGAACCTAAACTATTTACTGTCATTACCGATCACTCTGCCTTGAAATGGGTCCTTTCATCAACAAAAACAACAAGTCGCTTGGTTAGGTGGTCACTGAGGTTGCAACATTTTGATTTCATTGTGGAGTACAGGAAGGGAAAATTGAACAACGTTCCTGACGCCCTTTCCAGAATTCCCTCGAATGTTGGTTGTTTTCTGTATGCTCAAAACGGTGATGAGACTATTCCAATATCCCTTAAAACCATTCGGGAAGAACAACATAAGGACATTAATATAGAACGTATTATCAAACAGCTCGCTGAGGGAGATGGCAAAGTGAATCAGGATTTTGTTATCCAGGAAGATAAGGTGTATCACAAAATTAAAAAATCAGAAAACCAGTTCCACTATCGGCTTTATATTCCCTGTAGTCTGGTTCAAAAAATGCTCCTGAACTATCATGAAAATCCTTTGAGGGGACATGCTGGAATCTTCAAAACCTATAAAAGGTTATATGAAGTGGCATATTGGCCTAGAATGTAGACGGATGTGAAACACTTTATCAAGCAATGTGTTATTTGTCAGAGTCTGAAAGCAGATAATCAAAAACCTGCTGGAAAGTTGCAACAAACAACTGTCAAGGGCCCTAATGAGATGCTTGGCATTGACCTTATGGGACCCTTACCCAGAAGTTCAGAAAAAAATGAATACTTGCTTGTGGTGGTGGATTATTTCACTCGTTGGGTCGAATTTACTCCCCTGCGAACTGCTACAGCAACAACAATAGCCCGATTTCTGAGAAAGGACATTTTTACAAGATGGGGAATACCTGATTACATCTTGTCGGACCGAGGACCTCAATTTGTGTCCTCTATATTTCGTGAACTCTGTAACAAGTGGACTGTGATGCCCAAACTCACCACAGCATATCATCCACAGACCAATATGACGGAGAGAGTGAATCGTACTCTAAAAAGTATGATAGCCTCATATTTGGATGATAATCATGGGGAATGGGATCAATACCTTCCAGAGTTCAGATTTGCCATAAACTCCGCTGTTCAGGAAACTACAGGTGTAACGCCCGCTGAACTACAAATTGGCAGGAAGCTGAATAGTCCAATGGATAACATTTTGAAAGGCAGGATTTTATCCCCTGATGAGCCTGCATATGACGTTGTGCATCACCTCACACAACTCAAAATGGATGTGGAGGAAAACATTAAAAAAGCACAAAAAGGCAATTGAGGAATTACAATAAAAAACGCTGTGACGTTGGTTTCAAACCCAAACAGAGGGTGTGGGTTAGAAATTTTCCTCTGTCTAAGGCTAAGGAGAAATTTACAGCTAAACTGGCCAAAAAGTGGAGCGGTCCCTACCGTGTAGTGCAAAAACTCGGACCGCTCAATTACCAAGTCGTTCTGGAGGACACGGGTTTGGATGCAAGGACTGTCTGCAATGTCTGCAACCTTAAACCTTTCTACCCCAGTGCAGAGGACTTGGAGTACATGGAAAGAAAAAAAATATTAGACCTGCTACAGGAAAGCTCAGAAGAAGATTTCTTAGGGTTTTAGATTTCAAGTCTGTTGAGGCAATATCAATCACTGAGCTACCAGTAAGCAGGGTCTTGTCAAGGGGGGGGAGTGTGTGGCAGGAAGTAGTCACTGCACTTCCTCCTCAGAGGTAAGGGGAGGGACTAGGAGGAGTTAAGTACACCTGGGTGCTGGGGGAAGGGGAAGTGTCAGAACAAAGGCAGCATGGAGGCTGGTTGGAGGAAGTAGGAGAAAAATAAGAGGATCCAGCATAGTGTTCTGTGTAAGAAAACCGCTAAAGCAGGAGGAAAAGCCATCCCCGGAGTGTGTGAAAGACCTCGTCTGTCTTTGACCAGATACTCGGAGGCTGCACTAAGTCCTGAAAGAGCAAAGCAACCTACAGCTAAGTGGTCTCGGCCTGTAGCTCCTCAGGCTTCCTCGGCCCTCCACCTGTCTAGATCTTTCCCTGGAATCAACCACCACTCCACCTGTTCCCTGTCTGCCCCCCCCCCTTGATCTCCCCACATTCACATACACATCTTCCTCCCAACATTACATAAACAGGACTGAACTTTTGAACATTTTACATCATAACCCCCCCACACACACACACACACACCCACACACACACACACACACCTGAACTAAAAAGAACTGAACAAACCTTTCACCCATATTGTCTTTGTTTGTAGTGACTGCGTTTTTTGTTATCCATTTAATATATCCATTCCATATCCATTTCTTTTGTTGAAGCATAACTTGAGTATTGTTTTTGAGATTGTTAATCCATCGTTCGATTAACTCTTTTTTTTCCTTATAGTGGCTTATCTGTTTGGGTTTTGATGGTTTATGGTTGTTGACTAATTGATTAGTCAACAACCCTTTTCCAGACATTTTGTTGACCTGTGTTTTGTACTTACTTGAAATTAATTATTATCTTTTGTAGCTAGGGTTTTGAGCTAGTTGGATTTTTTTTAAATTATTAACTTTATAGCTGTCTCAGGTTCCACTTTGGTTTTCCTGTTTACCTAATCTGAGAATAAATGGCAGGTGGCCTTCTGCCTGTCTGGCGCCCAACTTAACCCACTGAGCAGTTATTTGCAGTTATTTTAGTCCCTACGCTACAAATTGACTCTGCTGATGCGGCTTGTGGTTATCTTTCTGTGGTCCCAGTGCTACATCGCAGGTTGTGATTACAGCTTCCTTTACCACCTTCCACATCCCATCTATGTCTCTTTCCTCACCTTCATCTAGCTCTTGCAAGGCCTGGAACTTGGTCTTTAGCGTGATCTTGAATTTCTCTGCTGCTGCTGGATCTCTTAATAGTGCGGTGTTGAATTTCTTTCTCTGGTTCTTCTCACCTGTCCAGTTTCTCCTCAACTTCAATTGGACTTTGGCAACGAGAAGATGGTGGTCTGATGCTACGTCAGCTCCTTTTCTGGCTTGTACATCTAGGAGGGACCTCCTAACCTTCTTTGTGACGCATACATGGTCTATTTGGTTCTCAATGGAGAGGTCCGGTGATACCCATGTGGCTTTGTGTACTCGCCTGTGGGGGAAAACACTTCCTCCTATGACAAGGCTGTTATTTGCACATAGGTCTCTGAATCGCTCTCCATTTTCATTCATCTCCCCAAGACCATGCTGCCCCATTATCCTCTCATAGCCTCTGTTGTTACTTCCAATTTTTGCGTTGAGGTCTCCCATTATGATGGTAATGTCTCTTCCTGAGTATCTCTGGATGATGGTCTGTATCCTGCTATAGAATTTGTCCTTGCTCTCTTCGTCACTGTCATTGGTTGGGGCATAGCACTGAATGATGTTCATGTTTATTCTTTCCTTCTTTGTTTGTACGTGCTGCAATAGCAAAATATAATAACATAATAAAATAGAAAAAGGCAAAAGCAGCACAACCAGCAATCAACAATATGCAGGCCTAAACATTTAAATAGATATATATTGTTGAAAGAGCCGGGTTAGGCTTACAGTTAGGGGGCAAGGTTAATGGAGGCACAAGTTTTACATAGGCGCCAGCTTGACTCAGTGGTGGTCGTGACGTATCAAGCTCCCCCCTCTCTGAGTCTCCCCCTGCGGACCCACCTGGGCTGCTTCATCCAACCCTCCAGGTGGACGTGTCCACTGGCCTCTTTGACCTGCTGGCCGGGGGAGCTGCCCTTATCCCGACACAGGCCGTCCGACAGGTGCAAGGCGCAGTCTGTCGGCAGCCCACACGTGGCCGCCAGACACGGGGAGCATTTTGGATGGCACAGAGCGTGGCATTCTGGGAGAGAGAAGAGAGCAATGGGAAAGATGCATTTAATCTATTTTCCTTTTTTTGGCTCCAGATATTGATTGGAAAAATGTTGTTTGGCACTGAGATTTGTATTTTAGTAAGATGAAGCTAGAATCACAGATATGTTTATTCTGCTTCATTTGAGAATGGATTAAAAGAAAATCTCAACCATATTGATGGGCTTCTGTACAGAATCCTCTACAGGATTATGCCATTTTGGAATATGTGGTGGATATGGAGGTGAGTCACACACACACACACACACACACACACACACACACACACACACAACACACACAATGTCTGATCTCCACCAATCATAACCAAAACCCTGGAGCGGTAGTAACTTACCGAGACAGGTGGCTGCCTGGCGCCCAAAGTGCACAGTGTCCAGGCACACGGTGCACTTGGCAGCACGCATGTTGAGCCCCACGGTGAAGTGGTGAGGAGTGGTGTGGTGAACCCTCTCTCTGTCCCTCTCCCGATCCCGGTCCCGCTGGCTGTCCTTCATACGACGGCTGTACTCTGAATAGAGGTGTGTGTGTGTGTGGGGGTGGTGGAGGTCAGGGGTCAGGGACAGGGGAAAAACGGTGAGAGGTGATCTGAATGAGCTCCGGTAATGACCAATCAGAAATGTGCAGCTCAAAGGGATGTTTTTGTCATTCAGAAAATCGTGGAGGATCAGTTATGAATTCAAGCTAATAAAAAGGAAAATCAATTTAGATGTTCAGAAAAAGGCATAAGAAAAAACATATAATCATAAATCAATTCAAAACATATTTAACTGCTGTTGCACATAAAAGGTATTATCCAGTCAAAAACACAAGCTATGTGTGCCTGGGTGAAGAAAAATAATGAATTAATAATAATGTTAGTAATAGTTATTAATAATTAGAAGTATTTTTCCTAGTAACTAATAGGTAATGCTACTGTGCAACTATACCAATTTGAAAAGGAGATAAGTGTACTTTTAGCTAACAGGAACCTTTTCAGAATTCAGCCCGATTCCAACCCAATTTTGGCTTTTCAGAAAATCCGATTATCGGTCAACAATTTGCAACGTGTCGTCTGGGATGCGCCACGATGCCCCGACGTAGAGTCTAGTGTGTTTGAATGTTTTGACCGTTGTTGCATTTTCAGCTCCTACGACGTGTATGACGTTGATGAATTAAATATTGACCCTCCTCCCCGATTCCAGGTGAACTTGATGCAAAGTCTTGACAACTGAATGTCGTCAAATGTATAGTGTGCTCTGTCTTCAGACCAAGTCACAGCAAAATATTTTATGATGAGTAATCGCCAAATTTGACATGGTGACCATCGTGAAAGAGAGAAATGTGGTGTAGTGTGATCCCAGCACAGTCCTAGGACCTATCTGTTAACTTAAAATTGTTTCAAAACCTGAAAATAATATTCAATACCAATACTTTTCACACGTTAACAAACCTAAGAACCGAAGAAATTCGACTGGATCCTACATTTTAAGGCATGACTCATGCAACCAGTAGGTTGGTATATTGGGTAGTAAGAGTGTGTCACATACACACACTGTTAGTGTGCGATGGGGGAGGAGTTGAAGGTGTGTGGTTTTTGCTGAGGTTTTTTGAGGTGGGCACGCAGAGCAGAGAATCTGCCAATTGGCTTTTAGAGCAAGCCAGAAATTTTAAAAAAGCCACCGCTTCAGATTTCTAAAGTCTCTGCACTGAAAACAAGGTGCTTTACGGTTGTCTGCTGTTGCATTTGAGTGCAGAGCCTTTTAAATCTGGCTTTTCTTTTTCAAAAAGCTACAGATGAGGTGCAGAAGAGAGGATAGGTGAATAAATCGTGGACCAAAGCACCAAAAGTTTGGACTTTGACTTACTTTCAAAAGTGACCCTCCTTCTTTCTGAAAGTGGTGCAAGAGAGAAAGGCAGTGAGTAAGAGAGAGAGATAGTGAGTGTCTTACAGCAGACCTGTGGGTGAGTGGGTATTTTTCTCAATTGTGTGTTTGTGCGTAAGGGCGTACAGGGCAGCCCCCCCACCCTGTCCTGTGTGTCCCTCACCCTCCGGCGTGGCGGTGTCCTTCCTGCGTGCAGAGCTGGAGGGTGCCAGACTGCTGGAGCCCAGCTGGTGCTCAGGGGACTTCACCATGGAAGACATCATCATATGTTGCCGGGCAGACGACGGTGTGGCTTGGTTGCCATGCTCCAGGGCCTTGTACTGCAGAACTGCAGAGACGGGTGGAGGTGGTCTGATTGCTTGGTTGGCCTTTAGTTCAGGGGACTTTTATCATGTTGGCATTAATAATAATAATAATAATAATAATAATAATAATAATAATAATAATAATAAGAGAGTTGTTGTGTCCGCAGACCTGGTTATTCATGGCTTTGTAGGTGGTGAGTAGTATTTTAAAGTGAATTCTGGCGGTTGTGAAGGACAGGGGTAATGTGATCTCGGCGGTGGGTGGAGGTGAGCATGCCGGCAGCAGAGTTCTGAAAGTATTGTGGTTTGTTGAGTATTTTGGTCAGTGAACCGTAGAGAATGCTGTGGCAGTAATCGAGTCTGGAAGTAATGAGGGCGTAGATGAGGTGGATTCAGCAGCAGCAGAGGAAATGGAGTAGCCTGGTCACCAGCCTCTCGTACTACATTTCATTTGTACAGAGAGTCTGGCCACTCACCATTGACAATTGTTAAGTAACTGAAGGCGGGTGCTCTGTTGAAGTTTAAAACTATTGGATCTGCCCAGTGCCACTCCGAATCTGCCATAACCAATCGCTAACGTTTGGTCGTGACGTATGTCATGCGACAGAACCGACCGGAAACCACGTGACGTAGCCGCCCAGACCCCAGACCAACAACAACTATATCCGTGATACCTCATTGCAATGAACAGAGTAGAGTGTGAAGATGGATGTCAACGAGAGCTGCAGGTTTTGTACTTTGAATTTAAGAGTAAACGGAACAATTGGAAATGTCAGGCGAATGTACTACAACTCAAACTAGCGCACGACTTCAACGTCATCGTTCTCAGCCACTCCCTCTGTTCGCTGATTGGACAGGTAAAACTTTACCGGGGGAAAACGCGCGAATATGCCGAAAACCCAGACAGAGTACTGAAGGGAAATGAAAATTGAGCGGAAGTACGTCGGAGGGCGGAGCCAGGCTAGAAATGGAGGGCCTGAGGCGGACAATGTTATTGAGGTGGAAGAAGGCAGTTTTTGTGACCAGGGGGGTGTACTACGAACCTGGATTAGTGGGTTAGTGAGGTATGTTGCGCTCAAAGCCTGGGTTAGCTGTCATAAGAAAGTTGCTCTCTTTTAGCGTCGCTATATCACCATGGTAACTTATGCTGGCAACCAAACCTGGTCGGGAGGAGAAGACTTTCCGATTAGATCAGCTACTTAAAGCTGAGCGCCGCTTTCGGGATCAGATCCGATCCCTTGGCATTGCCTGAGGATATTCTTTATGAGTGATACAGGTTCTCATCAGAGGGTATTCGCTATTTGATTGTCCTTGTTGGACCTTATGTAGGAAATGCTACAAAAAGAAGCCGTGCACTTACTGTTGCGCAGTGTGTCTGTGTTTCACTGCGATTTTTTGCCAAGGGTACATATTTGCATACAGTTGGTGATGCCGAAAATACAAGCAAAAATACAGTGTGCCTTGCGATACGCAAGGTTGTAGCTGCAGGGCTCCAGACTAACTTTTTTCACTAGGAGCACTGTAGCCCCTAACTGAAAATTTTAGGGGTGCAACCAGAAATTTTAGGGGCACACACCGTAAATCAACATGCTAACCAAATATTCACATTTCTACTAATTTTCACTGTATTACTAATACATATTTTGATAATAGATGCAGAAATTACACTGTGCTGTTTCAAATTCAGTGTCACATTTTATTTTGAAGATGCAACATAGTGATATACAGCAGCCATTCTCAACCTTGGGGTCCCGACCCCAATTGGGGTCGCAAGATGATTTCTGGGGGTCGCCAAATCATTTTGGAAAAAATATAAATGCACAAAATTAATATTAAATTACATAATTTCAGACAGGGAGATGTTTTACCGTATTTTCTGCACTATAAAGGCGCACTTAAAAGCCTTTAATTTTCTCAAAAAAACGACAGTGAGCATTATAATCCGGAGCGCCTTATATATGGATTAATTCTGGTTGTTACGGCTACCGTAGTCAGGAGCGTCGCGGAGTAATACACGTGCTTCACCATAATATTACAGTGTGTGTGTATAAAGACCCCAACATGGCACCTGTCAAGAGACACGCTTACGACGCGGACTTCAAACTGAATACGCTAACGTTTGATTTAGCGATATCAGACTGTGCGTTTTTTACGTGTTACAACTGAACAAGGTTGGGAGTCATTGTGAATACGCCAACGTTTGATTTAGCGATATCAGACTGTGTTTTTTTACGTGTTACAACTGAACAAGGTTGGGAGTTATTGTGAATACGCCAACGTTTGATTTAGCGATATCAGACTGTGTTTTTGTACGTGTTACAACTGAACAAGGTTGGGAGTTATTGTGAATACGCCAACGTTTGATTTAGCGATATCAGACTGTTTTTTTACGTGTTACAGCTGAACAAGGTTGGGAGTTATTGTGAATACGCTCATTAACATTTGAACAATGTTGAGAGTTATTGTGAACGTGTTTAATAAAGTTTGACTGACTGACTTATCTGACTGTTTTGTTTCGCTTAATGCGCCTTATAGTCCGGACCGTGGTAAAGTTGGTTTTATATTGGACGTTGGATATTCGACACATTCCAAAAATCTATTTAGCACTGGCTACGAGGGACGAATTTGTGTCAAACCAACGTTGATATGTTCATACAAGGCCTGCCTACATGATACAAAGCTTCTTTTGTCAATTTTTTTTTAAATGTTGATGAATGTTTTAAATCTATTATGCGGCTTCAGTTTTTGAATTACCCATGTAAAATCACATAGGGTGAACCAGGCTACCTGTCCTACACATGATACAAAGCTTCTTTTCTCAAAAAAACACGCTTTGATTTTATACCATTTTTTTAATGTTAAATGCTATAAATCTATTATACGGCCTGACCTTTTGACCTACCCATGTCAAAACACATGTGTTGAACTCAGCTAACTGTCCTACACATGATACAAAGCTTATTTTCTCAAAAAACCCACCCTTTGATTTCATAAATATTTTTAATGTAAAAAAAGGCTATAAATCTATTATGCGACTTGACCTTTTGACCTACCCATGTCAAAACACATCTGGTGAACCCAACTAACTGTCCTACACATGATACAAAGCTTATTTTCTCAAAAAACCCACCCTTTGATTTTATAAATATTTTTAATGTAAAAAAGGCTATAAATCTATTATGCGACTTGACCTTTTGACCTACCCATGTCAAAACACATCTGGTGAACCCAACTAACTGTCCTACACATGATACAAAGCTTATTTTCTCAAAAAACCCACCCTTTGATTTTAGAAATATTTTTTACTCTAAAAAAAGGCTATAAATGTATTATGCGACTTGACCTTTTGACCTACCCATGTCAAAACACATCTGGTGAACCCAGCTAACTGTCCTACACATGATACAAAGCTTATTTTCTCAAAAAACCCACCCTTTTATTTTATAAATATTTTTTACTCTAAAAAAAGGCTATGAATCTATTATGCGACTTGACCTTTTGACCTACCCATGTCAAAATACATCTGGTGAACCCAGCTAACTGTCCTACACATGATACAAAGCTTATTTTCTCAAAAAACCCACCCTTTGATTTTATAAATATTTTTTACTCTAAAAAAAGGCTATAAATCTATTATGCGACTTGACCTTTTGACCTACCCATGTCAAAATACATCTGGTGAACCCAGCTAACTGTCCTACACATGATACAAAGCTTATTTTCTCAAAAAACCCACCCTTTGATTTTATAAATATTTTTAATGTAAAAAAGGCTATAAATCTATTATGCGACTTGACCTTCTGACCTACCCATGTCAAAACACATCTGGTGAACCCAACTAACTGTCCTACACATGATACAAAGCTTATTTTCTCAAAAAACCCACCCTTTGATTTTATAAATATTTTTTACTCTAAAAAAAGGCTATAAATGTATTATGCGACTTGACCTTTTGACCTACCCATGTCAAAACACATCTGGTGAACCCAGCTAACTGTCCTACACATGATGCAAAGCTTATTTTCTCAAAAAACCCACGCTTTTATTTTATAAATATTTTTTACTCTAAAAAAAGGCTATGAATCTATTATGCGACTTGACCTTTTGACCTACCCATGTCAAAATACATCTGGTGAACCCAGCTAACTGTCCTACACATGATACAAAGCTTATTTTCTCAAAAAACCCACCCTTTGATTTTATAAATATTTTTTACTCTAAAAAAAGGCTATAAATCTATTATGCGACTTGACCTTTTGACCTACCCATGTCAAAATACATCTGGTGAACCCAGCTAACTGTCCTACACATGATACAAAGCTTATTTTCTCAAAAAACCCACCCTTTGATTTTATAAATATTTTTTACTCTAAAAAAAGGCTATAAATGTATTATGCGACTTGACCTTTTGACCTACCCATGTCAAAACACATCTGGTGAACCCAGCTAACTGTCCTACACATGATACAAAGCTTATTTTCTCAAAAAACCCACCCTTTGATTTTATAAATATTTTTTACTCTAAAAAAAGGCTATAAATGTATTATGCGACTTGACCTTTTGACCTACCCATGTCAAAACACACCTGGTGAACCCAACTAACTGTCCTACACATGATACAAAGCTTATTTTCGCAAAAAACCCACCCTTTGATTTTATAAATATTTTTTACTCTAAAAAAAGGCTAGAAATGTATTATGCGACTTGACCTTTTGACCTACCCATGTCAAAACACACCTGGTGAACCCAACTAACTGTCCTACACATGATACAAAGCTTATTTTCGCAAAAAACCCACCCTTTGATTTTATAAATATTTTTTACTCTAAAAAAAGGCTATAAATCTATTATGCGACTTGACCTTTTGACCTACCCATGTCAAAACACATCTGGTGAACCCAGCTAACTGTCCTACACATGATACAAAGCTTATTTTCTCAAAAAACCCACTGATCGATTTTACGTATTTTTTTAATGTAAAAAGAAATGATCAAAATGATTTAAATCTATTATGCGGCTTGACCTTTTGACCTACCCATGTCAAAACACATCTGGTGAACTCAGCTAACTGTTGCACACGTAACACGAAGCTTCTCTGCGTGAGAAAATGCAAATACTCTGATTTTTAAAATGTTCCTCATCATCGGTAACCTACGGAAGGTCATTGCATTCACAATGAAAAAAAAAAAATCATGTTATCTCATAATTATGAGATAATTATTGATAGTATCTCATAATTATGACATACTATTTCATAATTATGAGATAGTATCTCATAATTACAAGATAGTATCTCATAATTATGACATATTATCTCGTAATTATGAGATAATTATCTCATAATTACGAGATAGTATCTCATAATTATGAGATAACATGATTTTTTTTTTTTTCATTGTGAATGCAATGACCTTCCGTAGGTTACCGATGATGAGGAACATTTTAAAAATCAGAGTATTTGCATTTTCTCACGCAGAGAAGCTTTGTGTTACGTGTGCAACAGTTAGCTGAGTTCACCAGATGTGTTTTGACATGGGTAGGTCAAAAGGTCAAGTCGCATAATAGATTTATAGCCTTTTTTTACATTAAAAATATTTATAAAATCAAAGGGTGGGTTTTTTGCGAAAATAAGCTTTGTATCATGTGTAGGACAGTTAGTTGGGTTCACCAGATGTGTTTTGACATGGGTAGGTCAAAAGGTCAAGCCGCATAATGGATTTAAAGCATTTCGAGCAATTCTTTTTACATCAAAAATATTTAGAAAATCAAAGGGTGGGTTTTTTGAGAAAAGAAGCTTTGTATCATGTGTAGGACAGTTAGCTGAGTTCAACACATGTGTTTTGACATGGGTAGGTCAAAAGGTCAGGCCGTATAATAGATTTATAGCATTTAACATTAAAAAAATGGTATAAAATCAAAGCGTGTTTTTTTGAGAACAGAAGCTTTGTATCATGTGTGGGACAGGTAGCCTGGTTCACCCTATGTGATTTTACATGGGTAATTCAAAAACTGAAGCCGCATAATAGATTTAAAACATTCATCAACATTTAAAAAAAAATTGACAAAAGAAGCTTTGTATCATGTAGGCAGGCCTTGTATGAACATATCAACGTTGGTTTGACACAAATTCGTCCCTCGTAGCCAGTGCTAAATAGATTTTTCGAATGTGTCGAATATCCAACGTCCAATATAAAACCAACTTTACCACGGTATAGTCCGGTGCGCGTGTATCCTTTTTCCAACCCAGTTTAGACAAAACCACGCCCCCTTGCTAGTACGGAAGCCGCGTATGCCGACGCGAAGCAGCAGCTACCCATACTTTACTGTGTAAAAGCAGTCATTTAGTAATGTTTATATTGTTGTGAGCGCATATGGCATTCTGATCACAAATGCGAAAAGACGTAGCTCGCCTATGTGCGAGGCTATCGGCTATCGCATAATCGGCTATCGCATATCTTTAGTGTGTAAAGCAGTCAGTTTAGTAATGTTAATTTATTGTCAGTGTTTACACGCCGGCTATCGCATATCTTTAGTGTGTAAAGCAGTCAGTTTAGCAATGTTAATTTATTGTCAGTGTTGTTTCGCGTGCTTGACTGGTCACTTTCTGTTGAATATTGTAGCGATTATCTCCTATCATACCCGAACATTTTAGTAATGTTAATAAATTGTCATGACAGACAGCGTTGTTTGGTGTACTACGCCACTCTCTGTTAAAGATTCTAAGACGCGATTGTCTCCCATCATATTTTTTTATATTCTTGAATTCGTTTTGGGAGGCAATTGAAAGATATTAAAGGCAAGCATTAAAGCAATCAAAAGAAACAGACAATACAACGTGAGATAACGTTAGATAACTTGAGATAACGTTAGATGATTAGCTAGACTGTATCTAGTATTATTATACTAGGGTGCTGGCATTAATTCACATAGGCTAACATGATAACATACCAAAGAAGCTCTGCGTATGTATGATCGTGATCTGTTATCTTGAAAGGGGCACATTTACGATTTAGGAACAAGCGTGGCGTGGCGATTTGCAAACGACTGATAAGCATAGTAGTACTAGTTTCTATTGGGGTCAGTCTCTATGGTAACGCGTAACCGACTAGGCTTCTGTACTGCGGAAGTGGGCGTGGGCTCGTCTAAACTGGGTTGGAAAAAGCATACACGCGTCCGGTGCGCTTTATATATGAAAAAGTTCGAAAATAGACCATTCATTGACAGTGCGCCTTATAATCCAGTGCGCCCTATAGTGCGGAAAATACGGTAGTTGTCTGCTTCATTATTTGTCCAAAATGTGTCATATCAACTGAGTTTGTAACGGGAGTGGTTTGGACCCAATAGCAGCACAAAGACAGGTGGGTCTCGTTAGTAACAAACTGCGCTTTATCAAAAGTGCGTTCACACGGGGGTGGGGGGTCGCGGACAACATGCATGTTAAATTGGGGGTCGCGACTCAAAAAGGTTGAGAACCACTGCTTTAACCAGCTGAATTCTCGCAGCCTGTCTTCCCGAAAATGGTGGGTTCGGGCTTTTTTCGCCACACAATGCTCTACATCATCATCCCCCGACTCTGTAGACTGTGGCACTGGCACACTAGCCGCAAGTGCCGCAGGTCGAAAGAATGAATCAATCGTTCGCTTGGTCAATGCTCGAACCTTCTCACAGACCCGCGCCGGTTTCCCGCACTCGATAATCTCTATGACCCTCCCCCTCCACACATTAGCCACTTACAGTGGCCATTCCCTATCCTTCTCTCACACTCATTGGCCTGCTACAGATTCCGGATTCATTGACGCGCTCTTTCCACGTTTAACGTGTAAAAATAAAAAATAAAAAGGGCAAATGTACTGGTCGCACATGGAGAGACAGCTAGCTCAAATTGTGGCATTGGCAGCTCGCAGTGGCATTTCCGGTGGCAGGTTGAGATGCCGCGGCATCTTTCGCTGTTTATATGGCATTGGGTTGCCAGCGGTTCACCGTAAGATGCCACGGCATCTGCCGCTGTTTGAGTGGGTTGCCAGCGGTTCACCGTAAGATGCCACGGCATCTGCCGCTGTTTGAGTGGGTTGCCACCGGTTCACTGTAAGATGCCACGGCATCTGCCGCTGTTTGAGTGGGTTGCCAGCGGTTCACCGTAAGATGCCACGGCATCTGCCGCTGTTTGAGTGGGTTGCCAGCGGTTCACCGTAAAGTGCCACGGCATCTGCCGCTGTTTGAGTGGGTTGCCACCGGTTCACCGTAAGATGCCACGGCATCTGCCGCTGTTTGAGTGGGTTGCCAGCGGTTCACCGTAAGATGCCACGGCATCTGCCGCTGTTTGAGTGGGTTGCCACCGGTTCACCGTAAGATGCCACGGCATCTGCCGCTGTTTGAGTGGGTTGCCACCGGTTCACCGTAAGATGCCACGGCATCTTATGCCGTTAATGGGGTATAACGGTGGCAATCAAGGGCTGTGTCCGAAATCACCCACTACTCGTATAGGCCTACTAGCAAACCATATACAACCAAACCAGTAATCTGTCGTATTTATAGTTTATAAATGTTAACACTTGGCAATATGACTTGGTAGCATTTTCATGACCCTATTTGTGCTTTTTTTTTTTTTTACCCTTTTTTTTTCAAGGTTTCTTTGATTATTACAATATTTGATTTATATTACAGTCTGTTATGTTGCAGTGCCGAGGAAAGAAATTGGTGGTAGCCTATGTTTTTTTTTTAAAATTTAAAATGCAATGTAAAATGACAAAATACTTTACTCACTCAATTAAAAGGCTGCAGTTTAAAGCATGATTACATTAATGTGACTATATAACTGTGTGCCCTTTATTTTTTTGAAACTTGACATCATTCTTTTTTCAGACCCTGATCATTGTTGGCAGTAGCCTATCTCACGGATAAAGGGCGTCGACCGGCCGAATGAAGCCTGGTTGCTGCGAAATGAACTTTTTTTCAAAGTGCCGCAGGTTGGATTCGAACCCGGACCGCTGCAGCAGCAATAATTTTGTATAAGGCTGTAAACGTCTTATTTCTTCTGTAAAGTTGGGCATGATTTATAAAAAGATAAATCAGTTTGTTTTATTTTTCTTGAAGGTTATATTCTAGTCTACTCACTATGTTCATTGTTATGCACAAAAATACCAAAGCAAATCTCTTGTTGCCTTTGTGCAAACCTACTTTGCATTAAAGCTGATTCTGATTATTCTGTAGTAAGCGAACTTTGTACACATTTTACAAAAGATAGTCCCATTATTAATAATCACAAACTTTTTGTTTTATAAACTTTATTTTACTGTAAATTACTAACTTTCCAGCGGGAGGCTACTGCTTTGGTATTTCAACCTGTAAACATTTGGTGAGGTTTGCTGATGTCAGTATGCATCTGCTGTAGGCCTACTTGTGGATAATACTACTGAGTTTGTGAAGTGTTTAAAACATACTACATAAATATCCTCACAGAGAGTACAACACCAGTGAAGAGATTCATCAATCAGCCAGTGACTTATTTAACAGCACATGGGAATGGAAGCAACAGAATGAGTTTCTGAGCATGTTGTGTAAAGAATATAGCAGAGCTATATGTAGGGGGTTGTTGCACGGACCCGTTTAGAGGGGACACGGATGACTCGCGGTTCAAAAGTAAACACGTTGATTGCAGCTCCGTCTCTGTCTACTTCTTTAACCCTTGCCTAACGTAACATGGTGTCAGAAGTGGGATTGTAGAACGACAATAACACAATGCGATAAGAAAAGGAAAGGAAATAAGGGGAAAGAAAAAAAGAAACAAGATGCAAGACCGACAGCAGCAACAGTTAGCACCACAGCTAATCCCGCCCAATAAATTCGACTTCTCCAATACAAATGACTGGCCGAGATGGATGAAGCGGTTCGAACGCTACAGAATTGCATCAGGGCTGGACAAACAGTCAGAGGAATTCCAGGTGAACGCTTTTATGTATGCAGCGGGTGACGATGCAGAAGACATCCTCAGTGTTTTACCTCTGTCTGATACCGACAAGAAGTCGTGCGAGTCAGTGATTGATGCGTTTGAAAAGCACTGCGTCAGCAAGAGGAACGTGATCTATGAAAGGGCATGCTTTAATCGCCAAAGTCAACAGCCGGGTGAGAGCGTGGAATCTTTTATCACAGCGGTGCACACGCTTGCAGAACATTGTCAGTTCCGGGCTCTGAGGGAAGAGCTGATAAGGGATCGAATAGTGGTCGGCATACTAGATGCTAAGCTATCGGAGAGTCTACAGCTAGACGCAGAACTGACATTAGCTAAGGCAATGACAAAAGTCAGACAAAGTGCAGCAGTAAAAAAGCAACAGCCCGTGCTGAGAGGGGCAGAGTCTTCAGCAGGGCATGTTGAAGCGATACACAAAAAACACATAAAAGGGCATAAAGGATTTCATGACACAGCGGATAGCCAGCCCACAGAATGTGGCAACTGTGGCTATGCCAAGAGACACCTCTGGAAAGACTGCCCTGCCCGTAATGAGGAATGTAGGAAGTGCCATAAAAAAGGACATTTCGCTAAAAAATGCAGGTCAGCCAAGAGTGTGCATGACATTACACAGGGACACACTAGTTCGGAAGACGAGGAGTTTGCGTTTTTGGGAGAAGTGCGCTCGGGTGAAGAGGAAGAATGGTTGGGAGTGCTGCAGCTGAACGGTGAGGAGACTGCATTCAAACTAGATACAGGAGCTGCAGTTACTGCAATTCCGAGCAGCACTTATTCCAGTAAAATACATGGAACACTCAGGCAGCCTAGTAAGGTGTTGTATGGACCAGGGCATCACCGACTGGACGTTAAAGGATGTTTTGAAGGGTACCTGACCAGTAAAGAGAAGGCAACTAAACAACAAGTGTATGTTGTTGATGAACTGACAAAGCCTCTTTTAGGTCTCCCAGCGATTATGGCTCTCAAGCTAGTGAAGCGTGTCCATACAGTGGAAGTGCAACAGGAGGATTTCAAAGCTCAGTTCCCCACTGTATTCTCGGGTCTGGGAAAATTAAAGGAGCCCTACACGATTGCATTGGAGCCGGATGCTGTCCCATACGCCCTGTCTTCTCCATGGCGTGTGCCTCTCCCACTGCGTGATAAGGTGAGAACAGAGCTTGACCGTATGCAAAGCATGGGGGTGGTTTCCAAAGTGACACAACCTACACCATGGTGTGCTGGCCTTGTCGTCGTACCCAAGCCCAATGGGAAAATACGGCTGTGCGTGGACTTAACACACTTAAATAAGTGGGTTCTGAGAGAGAGACACATTCTCCCAGCCGTGGATCATACTCTGGGAATGCTCGCTGGGGCGAAAATCTTCTCAAAGCTGGATGCCACGTCGGGCTTCTGGCAGATCCCATTGTCAGATGAAAGCAAGCTGCTGACGACTTTCATTACCCCGTTCGGGCGGTATGCGTTCAATAGGCTACCGTTTGGAATCAGTTCGGCGCCCGAACACTTTCAGCGTCGCATGTTTCAGATGCTGGAAGGTTGCGCAGGTGCAGTGTGTCACGCAGATGACATACTTGTGTATGGCGAGAACGAGACCCAGCACAATGAGAGACTGCGTCAGGTCCTAAGAAAACTCAAGGAAGAGGGACTGACGCTAAATGGGGAAAAATGTGAGTTTGCAAAAGACAGCATGATGTTTCTGGGCCATTGTGTCACTGTGGACGGTGTGACACCTGACCCAGGGAAGATTAAAGCAATACAAGAGATGCCTGCACCAACAGATATCGAAGGGGTGAAGAGAGTGATGGGAATGGCCAATTACCTCAGTAAGTTTTTGCCCCATCTTGCATCCTACACACGCCCGATCAAAGACCTGCTATGTGGAAAGAACGAGTGGTGTTGGGAAGAGCCACAGAAGGAGGCCTTTCAAAGGCTCAAAGCAGAACTGAGTTCCACACAGGTGTTGGCTGCATACTCACCGACAGCTGAAACGTGCGTGTCGGCGGACGCCTCATCGTTTGGACTAGGGGGGGGTCCTAACTCAACAGCAGCCAGATGGAACATGGAGACCCATTGTGTTCATCTCGAGAGGTATGTCTGATACCGAAAAACACTATGCACGAATAGAGAAAGAAGCTCTGGCAGCTACGTGGGCATGTGAGCGTCTGTCCTCCTATCTCATCGGACTGAAATTCAGATTAGAGACAGACCACAAGCCACTAGTGCCATTGCTAAGCACCAAGGCTCTCGACGAACTTCCCCCGAGAGTGCTGAGATTTAGACTGAGGCTGCTGAGATTTACTTATGACATTGTACATGTGCCGGGTAAAAGCTTGATAACTGCTGACACATTGTCAAGGGCCCCTATAGAGCATACTTTCACACAGGAGGAAAGAGAGAACGAGGCTGCGGTCACCGTCTTCGTGGATGCGGTCACTCAAAGTCTTCCTGCCACAGAGCCCAGATTGAAAGAGATCATAGAGAGACAGAAAACTGACCCGGTCTGTGCGAAGCTGATCAGGTACTGTGAGATGGGGTGGCCAGAAAGACATATGCTCCCCCCAGAGCTGGCCCCCTTCTGGCCTGAAAAGGGTAACATCACACTGACTGGACAGCTACTTCTCAGAGGCCAAAGGATTGTGATCCCACGTGACATGAGACGGGAGATTCTTCATAATCTCCACTGTGGGCACCAAGGGATCGTAAAATGCAGAGCGAGGGCCCGCCAGTCAGTCTGGTGGCCAGGACTATCTGTCCAAATCAGTCAGATGGTGGAAAACTGCAGCACGTGCTCACAGCATAGGGCAGAACAGCGAGAACCGTTGCTGACCACACCTGTGCAAGATGGACCCTGGAAACGAGTCGGCTCAGACTTGTTTTTCTGGGAAAATGAGACATATCTTCTTGTAGTGGACTATTTTTCACGGTACATAGAGGTAGCCCGTCTCAAGGTAGCTTCAGCTGTGACTGTTGTAGCTGCCCTCAAGGATGTTTTTGGTCGCCATGGAACACCAGAGACTGTCGTTTCTGACAATGGGCCGCAATACAGTTGTTCACTGTTCGAGTCCTTTGCCATGGAGTATGGGTTTACTCATGTCACAAGTAGCCCCAGATACCCCCAGGCAAACGGAGAGGCAGAGCGGGCGGTGGCCACAGTTAAAGGATTGTGGAAAGGAGGAGGTGACAAAGCAAAAGCGCTACAGACATATCGGGCTACACCGTTGGAGAGTGGCTACTCCCCAGCACAACTTCTTATGGGAAGACAAATTCGCTCCGACATACCACAATATCCAGCAACGCTCCGTCCTCGGTGGCCGAACATCAAGGGCTTCAGAAGGTCTGAAAAGCAGGCGAAGGAGGACCAACAACAACGTTACAACTTGCGTCACAGAGTTCGCTCCCTGCCACAGCTGCAGCCAGGTCAGGACGTGTGGCTGACAAGAGAGAGGAAGCAGGGCACTGTCATTCAGAAGGCGGTAACACCTAGGTCCTACCTCATTCACACTGATGAAAGACAGCTCAGGCGTAATCGCACCCACTTGCGCCCAGTACAAAATACACAGCCCCAGACAACACCAGACACAGACGAAACACCTGATACAGGCCAAAATCCAGGTAACACAGACACACCCACTGACACTACTAGGGAATCAAAGAGCCACACACATACAGAGGCAAATAACACATATGTGACCTCTTCAGGTCGTGTCTCACGCCCGCCGGGGCGTCTGGATCTCTAAGGACTGTTGGACTGTGGTATGAGCTGGTGGGAAGAGAAAAAAAAAAAAAGAAAAGAAAAACAGTGGAAAGTTGTGCACTTGTTAGATTAAGTTCTCTGGTTATGTTTACAGCTCTATGCTTTATGTGATACCTGTAAGAGGGTTGAAGTTCTCTGTTTACGTTTACAGCTTTGTGCTTTATGTGATACCTTACAAGAGTGTTACTAAGGAACCTACAATATTAAGCTTTAGGTAATATATAGTTATATATGTTGAGATAACTGTTCGAGTGTTAACAGTGAACCCTGTTTGTTATTGGAGGGACTTCTTACTTAAGGGGGAGATGTTGTGTAAAGAATATAGCAGAGCTATATGTAGGGGGTTGTTGCACGGACCCGTTTAGAGGGGACACGGATGACTCGCGGTTCAAAAGTAAACACGTTGATTGCAGCTCCGTCTCTGTCTACTTCTTTAACCCTTGCCTAACGTAACAGAGCAAGCTGTGGCTTCGTGTTTCGCGTTCTTCTTGATGGATGCAGCTGGGGATGGGTGGGGGGGCGGGGGGATGGCGCGCGGCGGGGGGCCGCAGGTCGGATTCGCACCCTGGGCCACTGCAGCGGCAAGGACTCAGCCTTGGTACATGATTGGCCAGCTAACTGAGCTAACCGGGCGCCTCCCGTCTTTTGCGTTCTATATCCAATAGGTTCCTATATCCAATAGGCTACATCTAAAGTAAAATAACCTTTTCTTTCACCTGCGCTTTTCTGTAAGCATTCATATTAAAACGTGTCTATATACTGTATTGTTTATGCTGTCATTGTTTTCACCTGCAGTAACAGTAACAGGCACATAAGCACAGACAGAAAACACAGGAGCATAAACATAAACTTCACTTTGCCTTATAATATTAATCATCTGAATACAGTTTGTTAAATTAAATTAAATTGAAAAAATATATTATTACAATTACATAGTACACAAGACATCTTTGTGTGTGGTTGTGATGGTTGCCAGATTTGTGTTCGTCCTGTAAGAATTGAAAACTCAGCCCTGATGGTTAATTACTTGCAATGTTTTATGTTGTTGGCAGACTTGTTTTCTCTTAATGTATCCATTAAAACGTTACCCATTTAAAGTGTGCTGAGGCAACAGTTATGATAAGGACACTATATTATCACAAGTGGCATGAGGTGTTGTATGACTGGTAGAATGAAATTGTCCTACTGTAAAGAAAAAGAAAGAAAAAAATAATAATAATAAATAAATAAATAACAATAATAATAATAATAACAAATAAATAAATAAATAAATAAATATATATATACATAGTTGTTTGAATTTAATTTAATTGAACAAGAGAGAAGGATGACAAATGCAAGGTAAGTAAGTAATACATTAATAATTGTACAAAATGTAGCCTTTCAAACAGTTCACATATCAGATAATTATAACTACCTTTTTATAAATGTTGAGGGTTAGAAGTCAATAATTTTTGATAGGTCATCTGTTACAACATCTTGTTTAATTTACAAACAGAAAGGGACAGCTGCCACAGGGGGTCAGTGGCAATTGCCACAAACAGTGACAGGTGCTTGGCCAAGTGTAGGCCTATAGCCTAAATATTGTTCCCCTAATGTAATCATGCTTTAAACTGCAGCCTTTTAATTGAGTGAGTAAAGTATTTTGTCATTTTACATTGCATTTTAAATTAAAAAAAAACATAGGCTACCACCAATTTCTTTCCTCGGCACTGCAACATAACAGACTGTAATATAAATCAAATATTGTAATAATCAAAGAAACCTTGAAAAGAAAATGCACAAATAGGGTCATGAAAATGCTACCAAGTCTAATATTGCCAAGTGTTAACATTTATAAACTATAAATACGACAGATTACTGGTTTGGTTGTATATGGTTTGCTAGGCCTATACGAGTAGTGGGTGATTTCGGACACAGCCCTTGATTGCCACCGTTATACCCCATAAACGGCATAAGATGCCGTGGCATCTTACGGTGAACCGGTGGCAACCCACTCAAACAGCGGCAGATGCCGTGGCATCTTACGGTGAACCGCTGGCAACCCACTCAAACAGCGGCAGATGCCGTGGCACTTTACGGTGAACCGCTGGCAACCCACTCAAACAGCGGCAGATGCCGTGGCATCTTACGGTGAACCGCTGGCAACCCAATGCCATATAAACAGCGAAAGATGCCGCGGCATCTCAACCTGCCACCAGAAATGCCACTGCGAGCTGCCGATGCCACAATTTGAGCTAGCCCCTGCTGCGCACATGCCGACCAGTTGTAAAATTCAGTCGCATTCTCTCAAATTTTGGTCGCAAAATGCGACCATTTGGTCGCAGTCTGGAGCCCTGAGCTGCCCTAAATACACTTGCTAAATATGTTTGTGGTGTTTCCCAGCTTTTTGCCAACACAAACTGTCAAGGAAGGATTTTATCAACTTGTAGGTAAAAGAACACCTGTTTGCGTGAATGAGTGGTAGAGTGGAGTTAGCGCGTCAGGCTTGAGATTCTGCATGCTGGGTTCGTTTCCCAAGTGAAGTGCATTTATGTGTAGTTTAATAAGTTATATTTCTTATGTCAAATGGAATACTTATTCATTAATGTTATGGAATTATCCAGTTTCGTAATCTAGATGGGGGTAAAAGGCATGATGATGGACAGGCAAGATATGAACCCCGGTCGCTGGCGTTCAGCTCACATACTAATCCACCACACCACCGTCGCTACCTTCCAGCACATGCAATACGTTTCTTACATATAGGATGTATTTTAAATGAATTTCCTAAATTACACAATAAAGCAAGTTGGAGGTTGCTTTTGCATTTTGCAATCATATGCACTCTTTTGGGATTAATGGCGAACAATTCTTACACATTCACAGAATCTGCTATTTTTTGCCAGCACGCCTCCCTAGCCATATTATGGGCAACTGTATTGCCCCTTGCCGTTATTTGCTTTTTAAACTCCTCGTATGAGTTCATAATCACTACTTGCTCCTCCTGAGTGAAATACATAGCCCGTGTTCGCTCCGTCGGATCCATTTCGTCAAGGTGAATATCGTTGGGTTACGCCCTTTTTATGTGAACGCGCATTGAAACTAAAGCGGAAAACCTGGCTTGACAAAGTGACTCGTAAGTGAGCTTTGTGGTACTGTTTAACTCTGATCGCGAGTTTCGTATTTGTCGATCCAGGTTTTCCAAAGAAAGCCTGGGTATGAGCTTCGTAGTATACCCCCCAGGTTGACATGGGTTATAAACAAGAGGGTGGGGTCAAGGATGATTCCAAGGTTGCAGACCTTGGAGGGGGTGACAGTGGAGCCATCAATGTTGAGAAAGAAGGTCTGGGTGGAGCGGTGAGGAAGTTTGGGCCTTTGTTTGTTGTGACCTCAACAATAATGTTGCATAATATTGCACCTGTACCATGCTGCTGTATTCCCACAGAAGTGCGGACTACAACCAATATGGTAAACAGGTCTCAACAGCCAGCAGTCTCACCTTCCTCTCTGAGTGAGCGCAGCTCCACCCTCATCTTCTGCATGGCGTCCTCCAGGTCTGAGGAGTGCGAGCGCTCTTTCTCCAGGGCCACCTTTATGTCACTGTACTGCAGTGGCACCGGCTGGACGGGGGGTCCACTGGGCACCGGGCCCCCGCCCTGGGACTGCGCCTGGGCTGCCATGGCAGCCAGAAGATCCTCACGACGACGACCACCGAACAGACCCTAAGACACACACACACACACACACACACACATGTGAATAACACTTAATGCATTGAATGAAATTTGTATGAAATATAAAATGTGCATTTGCTTTCATATCATTCAATACCATTCATTGGAGACATGTAATTGCTGTCACATGTAACCAGCTGTGAACAGTATTGAGCACAACTAAACTTACCCTCAAACTATTCATTTATTCATCAAGAGAGACGAGAAACATATGTATAATGAAGCCTACGCTAATCAACACAGTAGCAGATCATTCATCAGACACCAGAGCTTCCTTGTATAACTTTAACCTTCTGCCCACCCATGCTGACCTTCTTCTTCTTGGAGCCGCCATGGTCCACCCGGGCCTGCAGGAAATCTATGAGCTTGGTCTGCTGCGTGATGGTGCCCTCCATCTTCACCTTTTCATGGGAGTACACAGCCTGCAGGTGGAGCTAAGTGAACATCACTACCGCCGTGAATACCGGCTCACCATGTACTTTTACTTAACACACACACTCAGTGTGATGTATAGAGAGAGAGAGAAAGAGAGAGCGAGGGCACGAAAAGGTACACTTGCAAAAGATATGTGTATTGTGTGTGTGAATGTATAGTTTGTGTGTGAATGTATATATGTATGTGTGTGTGTGTGTGTGTGTGTGTGTGTGTGTGTGTGTGTGTGTGTGTGTGTGTGTGTGTGTGTGTGTGTGTGTGTGTGTGTGTGTGTGTGTGTGTGTGTGTGTGTGTGTGTGCGCGCACACGTGCATAGTACCTGGACGTTCTCCAGCCGGTACTCCAGGTCGGTCCTCTCGGTCTTCAGTAGGTCAGTCTGGTCCAGAGCTTCCTGCAGCCCCTGAGTCAGCCTGAAGATGTGGGTCTTCTGAGCGTCCATCTGCTGCTGCAGCTTAGCTTGCTGTGGTGACAAACAATAATATATTACCCTTACTATTTCTGTCAATGTCACTGTTCTGTTGTCAACATTGTATTGAAAAGATGCGTTTCAAAAGCATGTTTGATTCTTTTGACGATTCATAAAGACAATATAACTAAGATATATGACTCATAGCACCTAACTTCTATACAGGGGTTATTTTATAGTAGTAGTATCAGTAGACATAGCATCGACTTTCATCTCTTGTATTTGTTGTCATAGCTTAGTATCTAGCGTTAGAGATGGAGGAATAAATCACCTCGTCCACCAGCCTCTGTTTCAGGTCCCGCTCGCTCTCCAGCTTCTGCTGCAGACTGTGAGCGTTCATCTCCAGCATGGCATGCTTCTTCTCCAGGTCATTAAACTGAAAGACAACCCGAGGGAGGGAGGGAGGGAGGGAAGGATGGGAGGGAGGGAGGGAGGGAGGAAGGAAGAAACAAGATTTAGGTTAGGCAGAGCAGGAAGTGATTGATGTGTGGATGAATAGGAGCATCTCAGTGTTTCATGTGGCTCACCGTGTCGGATAGGCTCTCGGCTTTGAGCTTCTGGTCTTTGAGGGCCTGCTGCAGGGCCAGGACTTCAGCGTTGTGCTCCTTGACGGCCTGTTCCACCGCCTGCCCAGATTCAGTGCTGCGCTGATCCGCCCTCAGCCTGCACAATCACCATGTAGCTAGGATCTGTGTGTGTGTGTGTTGTGTGTGTGTGTGTGTGTGTGTGTGTGTGTGTGTGTGTGTACACACACATGGATATGTGTGTGTGTGTCTCACCTGTTTTGCTTCTCATTGTCCAGCAGCCTCTGCAGCTCCCTGCTCCTCCTCTCTGCCTGGCTTTTCTCCTCCTCCAGCTGAGCCCTCCAGGCCTCCCACTGCCTCTCCTTCTCCATCAGCTCATCATTGAGTGTCTCCAGCTCCAGGACCTGCTCCTCCAGCATGGTGCATGTGGTCTTCAGGGTCTCCACGTTCTGAGCCCCCCCCCCCCCCCCCCCCCCCCACACACACACACACACACACACACACACACACACACACACACACACACACACACACACACACACACACACACACCTATTTTTCTTCTTGACAGCAAACTATTTGTTTTAATAAAGCATGATCATGGGAAGACACATGGGAGCATTACCCAGCATCTTCAGAGAGACAATGGATGTAATGAATGAATGATTCTTATAGTGACCATCATGGAGAGTTAAGGATTGGCCATGGTTGTAGCCAGCAAGTTAATTTGCAATACACTATGGGGGCAAGTGGACATGTCTGCAAGGATGCAAGACAATTAAAGGAATCTACACAATAAAGAAGTCAGGAGATTGGCATGCGAATTCTCACGTAACACCTTTCAATTGGAGAGAGGAAGGGAGCTATCTCTAGGTGCAAGGAGAATTTATACAAAAGCCTTTTAAATTAACTAGTAGCAAAGTAAACAAGGTTATATCATTTGTATATAATTTGACATTATTAGGATTCATTTTTCCATGACACACACACACACATAGTGATATGAATAGAAGAACAGCCATATGTTGGCAGTGGTGACTACTATAAGTAGACCAGCCACTGTTCTGTCTTCTGCTCTCTTGCTCTGGGGTCCTATATTTAACACCACAACCCAACACAGCACTCTTATTCAGGCATCCACACCTGGCAGCTTCAACTCTGGAATGTGCAGATAATGGTGCTGTTGATAGAGATGATAATATGCAGATAATGATGCTGTTGATAGAGATGATCATATGCAGATTATGATGCTGTTGATAGAGGATAATTTTACTCAACAGTGGCACATGAACTCCAAGCATCTCTTAAGTACCCTTCATAAGAGAAGAACACACTATTGTTTTGCAGACAGTATTCACTATTTACCATAGAGCTATTTAGCTTTTATCAAAAAGCAGTGAATTCAGATACATATGATAAAGGAGCAGGTGGTGGTTAGGCATCTTCCTCAAGGATGCCTACAGGCAGGTTGTGGACATTGCCACTATCCTGCCCTGCCCATTCTTTTTTATATACAGTTTGTCCTGTAAACAAGTAATTCTCCAGCTGGGCTGTGGAATCAGATCAACACTATATTGCTCCAGGAGGGGGATTTCCATGTCTTTAAACAGTGTTACAGTTTTTGGGCCTGAGTGCTAACATAACAGGAGACAAATATAGCGCATTTTCTGGCGCTGTGTTTGAAATGCAATGGCATGGCTCTATAGTCCACAGTTCTTCCACAGCTGATTCGATCCCTGGGAGTGATGGAGATGATGCATTACACCCACGCACCCTGTCAGCTCCCTCCCTCCCCCTGCCTCACCGTCTATGACTTCCATTGCTGGGTTACACAACCGTCAGGATGGAGAGACCAAGCAAGTGTGCAAGATAGAGTGAGACAAAGATAGAGAGACAAATAGATAGAGAGGACACTGCTCAGCACCCACATACATGGCTTCATCCCACAAGGGCAGCATCACATTGCCTCTCTCTCTTCTCTTTCTCTGCCTCTTGCTGCTCACAGCGCCATGCAGATTAACATACCAGTGGCTAACTTACGTTCAACACTGTAGGTGTCACAAATTCCCAAAATAACTATTAGTTATTTTTATCGTTTTTTTTGTTTTGTTTCTCATGCCATGTCACAAACTCTCCTGTCACTTCAGGGGGGTATTGCACAAAACTAGGATAAGGGATTAAGCCGGGATATGTTTACGGATTTAGGTTATCCTGGCTACATTTAGCCTCAAGTCGGTTGCATGAAAACAGCTCACACTTATCCCGGCTAAGTTACCATGGTGATTTATTCTCCGCAGCTAGCCTGCTCCAGACCAGGCTAACAGCCAGGCTAAGCTTAATCCTAGTGATTCACCTGTATTTACACCGTCAATCCTGTGAGGAATTAATGTGTTTTACAGCATGTGCATGGTCTTTCTAAGTATGTTGCATCATTTTAATTATCCTGAATTAAAATATTACATATATAGTCATTTCTCATTTCATTTAAATCTGTTGGCTGTTTGCAATTGCAACAGTCTTTTTATATTGATTCAAGTGTTATTACTCAGGCCAACACAGTTAAAGTCTATATTTTTTCATACTATGACACATTTACGTTTGTGTTAGTGCAACATGCTTGTCATATTTATAAAATGTATTTTAATCACACAATCGAACCTTTGCAACGTGTGAAACAGGCCCATTGGCTACCATGCATAATAAGCTGTTTTAAATTTCTCATTTCAAATCGCGCAGACGTGACCGAGCCCGACCCGAACCCGAGCATAATTTCTAAATATCTGTCCGAACCCGACCCGGCCCGTCGGATACCGTCGGGTCCCATCGGGTCCTGACGGGTACCGTCGGGTGCCGTCGGGCTTGGGTCGGGTATCCAATAAGGAGCTGTTCAGCGACCGTGACGTATGAAACGCGACTTTTATCCATGTTCCGATCGGTGATTCTGTGAGCGATCGCGAGGTCTATTCAAGCCGCTTATCCCAGCTATCTTCATCCGACTGGATTTAGCCGCGCCTATTTATCCTGGCTTGGCAATCGTGCAACCGAATAAGCCAGGATGCGCCGAGCAGACTAGTTCAAGCCGCGCTTTCTCAATTAGCCTGGATTTCTTTATCCTAGTTTTGTGCAATACCCCCCAGATCCGGCCACTCCACCTTGCTATGCAATCACCTCATTCCCTTCACCTGGTTTACCCCGCTCATCTCCTCACCTGCAGCTCATTCCCTCATTAGTCCCTCAGTATAAATACCAGTCCACTTTCCTTTGTTCTCTGCCAGATTGACTTGTGTTTTATGCCAAATGTGTCATCATGCTTCATTCCTGTTTAACATGCCCTACCTGTTTTGAGCCTGCGTGCGTTTTTTCTGGCCCTTGGATTCTCTACCTGCCCCTTTTTGGATTTGTTTGCCTGAGTGACTGATCTCAGGCAAGGTTTTGACCTTGCCTGTTGTTTACAAAGTGAAATGAACTTTCATTGCAATTCTGTCTCCTTGTCATGCTTTTGGGTTCAAACCTGCCACCAGTGAACTTTACAGTAGCTCATAGTTTGTCTTCTGTGTGTGTGTTTGGGGAGGGAGGAACAGTTTATATTTACATAAAAACAAATGTATTAACATTTTTCTATGTTAATACAACACGTATGCTGATATATCTATTAAATCATACTGGAATGAAGCATAATGCAGTTAAGAATTATCTTATGGGTCTTGTCACCAAAAGAAACCGTGCCAATATGTTTTGGATAACAGTGCCGATGTTACACCAAAAATAAGTACAAGTATGAAACTCTATTGCTTTTATATATAATTGTATCTTTTCTGTGGTCGATGTGTAAGTGTTTGCGGCAGATCTATTCCTTCCATGATAAGACATATCACATATCTTAATTCCATAAGATATATTCCAAATACATCTACCTATATAATTACATAACAACCAGGAATTAGTTTGACAGCTGTGAAAATATCTATGTGCAATTATCCACACCATGCAAATTTGTGTAATAGAGGACAGAAAAATCAACAGATTTGTTGTTTTGCTAATAAAAAGTAAATTGTCTTTTTCTTGTAGCGCCCTGTAGGCTATTCTAATTCATCCATTATGTCTCTCTTATCTAAAGTAGAACAAAGGTAATGCCTTTGTGACACCAACTCAAATAATCCCATTCTATTAATTATATTATTTCATGTTTGTTTGTTTGGAAAATGTTTGTATTGGATAGGCTATCCAGCAGGGAGGTAATGGTCGATCCCCCATCTGCAATGCTGTAGGCCTTGTTGAGCACAATGCCTATAACCTCTACCTGCTCCTAAATGACTTCAAGACTTAGTGAATTAATTACTTACTGTGTATTATTTACTAAATTACTTAATAACTTAAATGACATTAATAGTCTATAACTAAATTAGACATTTTTGTTTTACTGGAATCTCCAAACAAAACAAAAACCAGAGGATAGGTCACCATGGAAACGGAGCACACTGCAGGCACACCTGTTTCTGGTTGTTGAGGTGCATCTCGCGGTCGGCCACCTCGCGCCGCAGGCGGTCCACGTCCTCGCTGAGCTGCAGGCGCTCCTCACTCTCCTCCGTGGCCTCGTCCAGCTGCTTGGACAGGTAGAAGTTCTGGCGGTTCAGCTCGGCATTCTCCTGGGTCAGTGTGGTCAGCTGGTCCTCCAGGTCTGTGATCACCTGGACGGGTTCAGGTGGGAGGGAGGGTTGTAGTGGTGTTTAGGAGAACCTGTGTACAGCTGTACCCTCAAAACATCCATGTCATTTGAGCAATAATCTGTGATACTGTGAACTGTGAAGAGTAATGACTCAATCACTAACACTGAAATGCAGGTGGAGCACCATAACATTCTTAGTGCCAGGTGATATCACTATATTGTTGGAGGACTGAATATACTGTATGACTTGTTTTAGTTGTATGTGTATAGTTATAGCTACTGCACTTACACACTGTACATGTTCTATATTCCCAGAGTGGCTCTAGAGGAGAATGCATGCAGAATCAACATCCCCACAATAAAAAAAACCTAAAACCCCAATGGCTTCAAAAACTTGGGTTTAATCTTTTTACTATTCTAACTTTTGCAGCGATTGTCTGAGCAGTAGCCAGAACCTGCTTTGGAAGAAATGTTCCAAACAGCCTGTGAGTGGGTGGATCTCATAAGTAGGACAGAGAAAGAGAAAGAGAAAGAAAGAGTAACCACAGTGGCCTTGTGGTTATGCTGTATGCTATTAGAGGCTCTCCGTAACCTTATTTCCCCAGAGCGTTCCCATTTTTGGTGATTAAAATGATTATTAAATTTGTAGCTAGAGGTACCTCTTTTGACATGAATCAATGTATCAAAGTAATTTAACATGTGATTGGAGTACAAAATCTGTCTCTCTCTCTCTCTCTCTCTCTCTCTCTCTCTCTCTATACAGTATATATACAATACAGTATATATCACCTATTAAAATCACAATATCAAATTAAAATCACCTAGCGTCTACTGTTCTTGGATTGAGGCAGAGGGAGCACTACATTCAGCGGAATAGTTGCACAATAATAAAATATGTTAGGGAGAGTAGAGGCGTACCGCACAGCTGTCTCTCAAGGCATCAAACTTGCGCTGTATCTCATCCCGGTGAGCCTACAGAGATAAACCAGACAGACAGCAAAGGATAGGAAGACAGCTACTGTACACAAAACAAAACACCTCAACACACACACACATATATATATATATATATATATATATATATATATATATATATATATATATATATATATATATATATATATATTTGATGATGAGAGCCTTGGTATCAGATATTTGTATCGGGAACATTGTCCAATACAGACACCTTACGGCCTCAACATGCTTCAATGTGATTTGTCCGAATCCTTTGCGCACACGCAATGCAACAATGTTGCAAACAGTCTTACTGTAAAAGTATAATATGTCTGCAAAGTTAGTGCACCAAATGTACAGTTGATGGCGATGTATCAAACAACCAATGCACAACATCTGTGGATGATAATAAAAACCACAGTTTTTCAAACAATAACTTTGGAACACACCTCCTATTTTTTGTATACTATTGAGGTGTAAAAATGACACAAATTTAAGATAGCTTAGCTCAGCTGTAGCCTGTTGTCATTCAGCCCCACTCATCTATTCACCAATCAGTGATCCATCCTCCCCAACCATGCCACCTCTCTCTCTCTCTCTCTCTCTCTCTCTCTCTCTCTGTCTCTCTCTCTCTCTCTCACCCGGAGCACGGTGATCTCCTCCTCGGCCTCGGCGGTGGTCTCCTCCAGCTCTGTCTTGGCCTGGGTCAGTTGGCTCTCCAGGGCGCGCCGGGCCGCCTGCACCCCGCTGAGCTGGGACTCTCGCTCCTGCAGTGACAGGGTCAACTCAGACACCTGCTGCTTGATCTCCAGCTTCTGCTCCTCATGCTCCAGGCCCATCTGGGTGAGAGAGAGAGTGAGTGAGTAAGAGAGAGAGATATGAATTGAATTGAATTTAAAAAGCTGTTTATTAAATCAAATACAGGACTTAAAAACACAAAAACCTATAATTACTTGTACCTTAGAAAGAACATTTTTTTATTAAACGATAAACACAATTCATCTTCATTTTGCATCATACACAACAGTCTCCCTGGGTCCAAGAGGCTCAAAGCATCTATATTACCCACCAGCTTGTAATACACATGCTCTACCTTTAACCAAGCTGCCACCAGTCCATTTAGGACCTCAACTGGATCTACAGAAACACTGCCATGCAGCTTGTTTTTTTTTGTTAGCCAACAGCCAACTTAGCTGTTCCTGAAATGTAATTCACCATTTCTGAATAAACCCTAAATATACACACTAAATATCGCAATCACTCTCATTGCTTCCTGTCCGTTTCCTGCAGGTTCTGCAGGAAACGTCTCTTCAAT
This sequence comes from Merluccius polli, assembly GCA_030340625.1. Lineage (NCBI taxonomy): Eukaryota > Metazoa > Chordata > Actinopteri > Gadiformes > Merlucciidae > Merluccius > Merluccius polli. The sequence continues at coordinate 83,626 of JAOPHQ010006544.1, forward strand.
AAATTCAATGAAAGACCGCTTAAGTTTACCCCTTCCTCCATTAAAATGTAATGAACCAAATGTTATTTCTTGCATAGGGAGAAAAACAGAGTGGAAAGAGAGAAACAATAAAGAAAACATAGGTAAAGAGAGTAACCTGTTAAACATGATCATTTTATTTGCTTAATTTAGCTTCTTGGTTCTGCTCATTTTCAGTTTTTTCTTGTCACAGTGACATGTTTTTTAAGCCTACATTTTTTTTTAATCTAATAGGTCAACTCCAACAAGCTTTTGCTTTTGCAAACATTTTTTAGAAACTTGAAAATAATCTCCCAGTTTTCCAAAGGTATCATCTAACAAATGATGAATGTTTTCCAAGGTGTATAAATCACTGTTTTTACCAGAGAAGTAAGACAAACGTTCAGCTTCTGAGTCATACTCCATGTCTTCTACTTCACCAGTCTGGCTAGGCGTAACCCCACCCCTGCTACCGCCTCCCCCGTACACAATACACCGCTACCACCCGCCACCGGCGTTGAGCTCTTCACACCAGCTGCATCAGCAACTCCAGCCATGACCGGCTCCCTCACCACTGAAGCCACCGCCGCAGCAGCCTCCTGGTCTGGCACCTGAACCGGTGCAGGATGCAGCTCCTCTGCTAGTAGCTGATCACTGCTTATAGGCTGTTCCACTGATCCACCTGTAGCTGCGGTTCTAGATCCAATGGTAGATGGCTGAGCACCGTCATCTGTCGCCTGTGTTTGCTTATGTGGGCACACATATTTCTTATGTCCAAGATCGCCAAACTCCAAACATCTCAAACTGCCTGTGCTCGCATAAACAGTATAAAATGAATTCCCATGTTTGACTTTAAATGAAACATCAAGTGTCTCTGATGGGTTTTCTCCTTAGAGATTGAACATGAGCCAGATTAGGATCTTTGCAACCGAGTTGCTGTGATCAGTTAATTGTTCTGAACGTGCTTGCGAACTTTCCAAATCTCTGCAGTGCCAGAGTCAAGTGCTGCATTTGTAATAAATATACTGTCACCCTGGCAGACGGTGAAACACATACAAGTGCATCGTGAATAAACACCACACTTTCACCTATCTGACGAACCAAAGCTATTTCTTTTAAGAAAACGGCCACAGCTTTATTTGTGTGGGAGGTATAGGCTAGTTTATTGTAGCCGATCTCCTCCCCGACAGCCAGCAACACCTCCTCTTCTGTCACATCGGGATCGGGAGCAACTCGAATCCCATGAAAGATCAATAGCGCCACCCTCTCGGAGGACGCCATGTCCACCTAATCCGTCTTACTTTTCCCACAAACCGATCACCAAGCAATAGTTTAACAAAAAACCTTCCCTGATCATGCAGAGAAATAGAAGAATTGCGTATCTCAAGGGGGAAAAAAAATCAAATCAAATTTTTCGGCAAACACTCACACCAGAAAGGTACTGAGACAGAGATAAAGAGAGAGCATCTAAAGATCTGGTGGAGACTGCATACAGAGTACTCTACAGGTGTTCTGTATGTTCTTCCAGCTCGTATCTCTCCATGTTTTCAGCCCAGAGCAGGTGCTGTGTTTGTAGGGGCCCAAGCCTGGTTATTAAATAAACGATAGGTACAGTTCATTTACTCTCCCCCCTAAAGACCCGGTTCCAGTCCTTGTACCGTAATTGGTGCTGTGAGGATCAGTGTCACAGTGGTACCTGCCAAACTGACTGACAGCAGGTATTTCTCCTTGTCTTGACAATCATTTCCTTCCTTTTTTTCTCTAGCTGTGTCTAATTGAATATCCTTGTCTAGCAATGTTCAATCAGAAACAACCAGAGATATTTTTGACCAATTAAATTAAGATACAAATGAGAGTTGAAGACCACCTCCATGCAAGAGTTTGAGTTTTTTTCCCCACATGACTGTTAATCGTGCATGCGTGGACCAGGTGATTAAAGGCTGTCTGACGGCTCCACTACCACCCCTCCTTGCTCGCCTCACCTCCCGCAGCCTGGTCTCCAGCTCCTGGACCCGGCTCTTGTTGCTCTGCTCCTGCTGACTGAGCTTCTCCAGGTGCTCCTCTAGCTTGGCGTTTTGGGCCTCCAGCTTCCCTGCCTGGGACTCCAAGTAAAACTTCTGTTGCCGCAGCTCTGAGATCATTTCCTCCTGGGCTTTCCTGGTGGAGAGATACACACATGCAACGCAGCACACAACACCACAAACAACATAAATAGAACAACAAACACATACTTTAATATAAGATGCAATACAAACAGTGGATATTTGAGTTTTTGACAGACAGACAGAATTTGAGTTTTTGACAGACAGACAGACAGACAGGTAGAGTGAGATAGATAAATATATAGGTAGATACACTGGCGTAACTATCGACGGTGCAACCGGTGGGGCCCAGACGCCGGGGGGGGGGGGCCATGAAGGCGCCCAATCGCGCAGCACCCCCCCCGTCAACAATCGCGCAGCACCCCCCCCCCCCCCCCCTACGTCAACAATCACGGGGGCCCTAAAATATTATTTGCACCGGGGCCCATCATCACGTCGTTACGCCAGTGGGTAGATAGATAGATAGATAGATAGATAGATAGATAGATAGATAGATAGATAGATAGATAGATAGATAGATAGCAGTGTTGGGAGTAACGAGTTACAAAAGTAATGCATTACTGTAACGCATTACTTTTTGCTGTAACGTGGTAATGTAACAAAAATTACAGGAAGTACAGGAAAAAACATTTTTGTAACAAAACATTACAAAAATATAATTGGTAATATTTTACTCGGTACAAATCTCAGTAACGCACGTTACAATGCATTTTAAACCCGAAATTAAGTGGTGTGTTGTTTTTATACAAACACCGCGAGATTAGCAGAGGAGAAAAAAATCCGCGCAAATGTTTACTTCCTGTTAGACTTCTACTAGAGAACTATCGATCGAGGACAAGATGACTGCAGCAGCGGAGTTGGACTCTACATTCGGGACTCCCGAATGTAGATGTATATTGTACTGTGGTTAGCCTTAAGCCTAGCTCACTCATTATGCCATACCACATCACCTCCTACTGGATGTCTTAATGAGCTGCATTGAACGCAATAAGATCTATTGAGAACGCCAAATCCATATTTCCAGTTATTGTGATGAAAGTAATGTAAAAGTAATGCAAAAGTAGTGTAATGCCTTACAATTCAAAGACAGTAATATTGTAATGTAACAAATTACTTTGAAATGACAGTAATAAGTAATAAGTAATGAATTACATATTTGAAGTAACTTGCCCAACACTGATAGATAGACAGATAGATAGATAGATAGATAGATAGATAGATAGATAGATAGATAGATAGATAGATAGATAGACAGATAGATAGATAGATAGATAGATAGATAGATAGATAGATAGATAGATAGATAGATAGATAGATAGACAGAGAGATAGACAGTACATGTTCTTCTGGGTGTAGATGCTGCTGTTGGCTGCTAGCTTGTTGGCTTCAGACAGCTCAGCGATCCTCTGCTCCAGACTGTTCATCTTTGAGTCCATGGCGTTGATGGTCTGGACAGATGGACGAGATGTCTCAAATTAACCATCCAGTAAGGCTTCATACATCCTCCAGATTTGGAACCAAACTATTCCATAGAAATATTTGTATTATTATTATTATTATTATTATTATTATTATTATTATTATTATTATTATTCATGGTAACAGCGACAAATCATTTCCAAATATTGGAAATCAGGGTCAGTGAAGAAGAAAATGTGCAAAATATGGGCCGGACACGCCAACGCTGGCCAAGACTAGGGTTTGGATGATAATACATTTTGTTTCAAGATAATTGTATAAAAATTATCACGATAATTGTTTTTGCACAATAATTGAATTTTAAGCAAAAGAGACACGTTTGAAATGTAAACAATAACTGTATTTTGAAAAATATAATGAATGCATATTTTCAGGTTACATTGACATTTTTTTGTTCTTTGGATTCAAATCAATGTCCATTTTTAACAGCTTAACTATCAGTAAACAGACATTTTAAGAGCATGTTTTCAAACTAAATGATAAGGCACAAAAACACCCAATATATTATAAATAGCAAAACATAAATAAAATAATGTAATATATGAAAATAATGCAAACAACTGTATTTTGAAATGTATATATGTTTGCTCCTTTGCATGGAATTGTTCTTGCACACATACGGCAAATTGGGTTTGTCGTGTCTTCAGCCTTAAAGGGGCTATAGATAATATCCTGAACATTAATATAGCAGCAAACAACTATTGGCTATGTAGAGATATAGTGGAGTAATGGCGTCCTGACCAGAGAATGAAGGCACCCTCCCTCTGTGTGTGTTGTAATCTGATTTTCTATTTTCTTTGCATTGGATAGTCGGGCCGCATGTTCATGATAACGCACACGCCGTGCATGAGATGAGTTAAGAAGGTAAAGAACACTCCCAATTGTTGTGGTTTGAGATGCTGGTGCTCTAGTGTTGACATCTTGTATGTTTGTTTCTGTTAGTTTTAAAGTACTTCATGTTGTTTTATCCTTTTCTTTTATGTGCATTGTAGCAATTTGAGGTCATTGAGTTGATGTAAAGTGCGTTATAAATAAAATTTATTATTATTATTATTATTATTATTATTATTATTATCTTGTGGCTAAATATATCGGGGCAATTGCTCTGTCGCTAGCTTAGCCACTTTTTAGAGTTTAACACAGTTTTAAACTCGTCGGTGACGCAAGAAGTCACGTGACGTCTTAAGCTCCATTGCTGTGTCGTATGTACCTGTGGTTTAACCTGCAGCTGCGTTTTACCTTGATCTCAATTGCTGTGTCTTCAGAGAAATTCACATCAGACACTAGAGGGCGTATTTTGTGCGTGTTAGTCTAATCTCGAAACGGACATGGTTTTAGAGGAGACTAAACCAGTTTGCAGGATGAAACAAGGCTCCATTATAACCGACACACACATAATTAGTTGTATTAATTATTAGTAGTAGTATTAATAATAATGTATGATACATTTACACTTATTACGCCAGATAGGCCTTCAGTACAATAACAATATTGGACATAGTCGATTTGGAATGAGCAGTGATATTTCACGGCTCACGGGGCCCAGGTCTTGGTCGTGCGTCCGCTCAGCAATAGCATTACGCGCTTCAACTTTCAAGCGCTTCCATAAATTCTTTAAATGTGCTGGGCTGCTCGGTCTTCTGCTGGAAGATCTACTGTTAAATGTGTGTGAGAGATCATCCCAAACAGACTTTCTTCGGAGCGTGGTGGTGGTGGTGGTGTCTTTCCTAGCATCTTCCACCGTGTCCACAACACCTCGAATGCAGTACAATAAATATAACTTCTGCTCCTCGTTATAGTTCTCTATCCGAGACATGTTCATCCTAACTACCCTCTCCTTCTCCGAGAATTTATAGGCGTGGAATTACCCTAATTACTCGCATATTAATTCGTCTTCAATTAATTAATCACGTTTGCATGCACACCAAGAGAAAACAATGATAAGTAATTGATTGATTGACGTAGGTGAGGGCAGATTCAGATTCCAGACTCAGATTTCCACAAAAAGTAGGCTAGACTATTTCATAATATATTTCAACATTATTTGCGTTTTATTATATTAAAGTTCACTTTACATTCCCATTAAGTTTTTGTTGGTAATTATAGCACAAAATGCATCCAACATTAAGTTAAGACCGCATCTGCTGGAGTATAACGAGAAATCAGAGTACTTCCGGTTTAACCCGAGTTTAACTAGGAATCAGCTGATCCTGTGTCGGTCAGTACACAGCAATCAGGTTTAACTTTGTGCGCAGCTGCGCGTTAAACTCCAAAATCTCCGGTTTACGGAGTACGGTTTTAAACCGCAGCACAGCTAACGCAATGCTAACTGACAGAGCAATTGCCCCACTGTCTATAGCCCCTTTAAACCCGAAGTACTGCCATACCACCGATTTCGAATTCTTTTTAGCAACGAGTTGCTCTTCTCCCTCTGCCGCGTCCGCCATTATTAATGTTAATGAAACGTGAACGCAATTCTTGATTCTGGGTGAAGGGTCAAATAATGAACTATCCATTGAAAAATGGATAATAACAAATAAAATATTTGTACACAAATTATTATTGTGTACAAATTGTGTACAAATCACGATAATATTGATAAAACGAAAATGGAAAAGAACATTATTGTGTTAATCGTCAATCACGTTAGTGGTGATAATCTGTTTCTACCGATAATCGTGCCGACCCACCGCCTTCTGGTCGCTGATGACGCCACACTTCTCCCGCACCTCCTCCTCGGACTTGCACTGACAGGACTCCAGTATCTCCTTATCCGCCATGTCCGCCTTCATCTGGGCCTCCAGCACCTGTAGTGACCACCAACACACAGCCATCTCAGAGCACCCGCAGGGCCACTGCACATTCAGTTCCAGAGAACCAAGCTCCTTTTTTACAGTGCTAATTAACTAGAACAGACACCCACCAGGCACAGACAACACAACAACAAGATGTAAAATGTTTTACTTTTGTCAAAGGAACACTGTGTCAAAGGCTTTGTGTATGTGTGGGAATCTATGTGCCTGTCTCTTTATGTATGTACGTATGTACGTATGTATGTATGTATGTATGTATGTATGTATGTATGTATATACTGTATGTGTATATGTATATGTGGAGTGTGTGTGGTTGATAGCTGGTTGATAGCTGGTTTTAGATTCTGTTTAGAGTCTGATTAGACTCTGGGGCTAGGGGAAGCTGCCTTGATTGCTTATGCAGCTGGCACACAGGATAAACCAGCTATCATCACACACACTCGGGGAGAGAGCCTCTTAGATGGCAGTCGACCCTACCACATGCCACATAAGTGGCTTTGCTGGGCTCCTCCACACAGGGCACAGGTAGGTGTTGTACACCAGTTTAATGGAGAGATGGTACAAGATGTTACAGCCTGAGTAGATGGAAACATGCTGTCATTACAGAGGCTCTCTCCCTGAGTGTGTGTGGTGATAGCTGGTTTATCCTGGGTGCCATGATGCACATGCACCACAGGTGTGCAGCCTCACCCAGCCCCAGAGTCTATTCAGTCTGACTCAGGCCAGGTGAGGCTGTAAACCAGCTATCAACATGTGTGTGTGTGTGTGTGTGTGTGTGTGTGTGTGTGTGTGTGTGTGTGTGTGTGTGTGTGTGTGTGTGTGTGTGTGTGTGTGTGTGTGTGTGTGTGTGTGTGTGCGCGTGTGCGTGCATGCGCATGCATGCATGCTTTTTAAAATAGAGTGCATATAAACACTGGACCTTGATCTTGTCCTCGTAGAGCTTCTCCTTCTGCTCCAGATGAGTCCCCATGCGCTGGGCTGTGGACTGGCTCTCTCGCAGGCTCTCCTCCAACACCTACGCCAAACAACACACATGTCACACATTATAATACAGACAAAATGAGATAAAAAAACACATACTAACCTCGTAAACTGTGCTCAGACTTTGGTGTGGTGTTTCCACTGTCAGCTGAAGCATACCGTACTATAATAACCATACTAGCTCTAGGTATGGGTCTTGACCAGGTATCAAGTGTACCAACCATGCCATATGGGTGGGTGGAGCTAGCGACACTGCAGACCATTGACTGGTTAATCACAATTGTTACATGGTTGGAGACAGGGCTGTAGTGGAGGCTAAACGAACGTAAACGGCGTTTACGCACCTCCTACATTTCTGAAATAGCGTTTACGCAACTTTAAAATGTGCTAGAGTAAATAGTTATTGTTTTACCAGCGCAAACCGTAGTATATTCAAAATTGCGCTGCATTATCAGTATTTATACCATGGTCTGGGTGAATACTCGATGCTGATTGGCTGGAGGGTGTAGGTTAAAAAGTGTTAATTTACACCTAGGAAAGACGTTGACGCTATGAAGACGCTATGGCCACATTGCTTGGCAACGCCTGCATACGGGAGATATTAAATAGTCCGCTCGACTTGTAAAAATAAAAAAACCCTCACGATTTTAACTCTAAAACACATTAAAGTATTATTAATTGATTAAATATTTCTTTCTTTCGTAAGTGACCATGGTATAAGCGGGATAATGCCCTTCGAGGTGTCCATTAACGGAAGCAACCGTTAATGGACACCTCGTGAACGCCTCCGCATCGTCCATTCATTTCTGTTAATGGACACCTCGTCGGGCATTATCCCTTACTTACGGTATCTGGGACACTGTATCTGTGACCAATCACATCATCTCTTGCGGCAGCGAGGCTCGCGACAGAGCCGTGGCAACATTGGCATCACCATGGCCCAAAACACGGATACCGAACTGTTGAGATTCCTACGAAATCGCGGTGTAGGCACTCGGTGCACCTACACATTTCGTAGGAATCTCAACAGTGGGGTATCCGTGTTTTGGGCCATGGTGATGCCAGTGTTGCCATGGTGATGCCAGTTCATTGCAAAAAAAAAAGTGCCCACCTCCACCCGAGACCAACCTATATTGTTATAACGTGAAACGTTTCACGTTATAACAATATAAGCTATCACATTATAACGTGATAAATAGTATTTTGTTATAACGTGATAAGTTTGTATGTCGTAATAACGTGAAAATATCTTGTTATAGCGTGAAAAACATCTTGTTATAACAATAAACCTTTCACGTTATAACGATACTGATCCGTTTTTCTTGTTCTGGCGTGGCAGCAATACGCTTCAGTTTCTCTCATTAAAATGCATTGCGGAATGTTCAGTTCTTAGAGTGGTAGCAGTTTTTTTTTTTAAATACTCACAATTTATATACTGCTGCTGCTCCTACAGTTTTTATACTATAGAAACATATGATACATCAAAATGTTCAGCTTCTTCTACTGTCACTCACGTTTAAATATCTAAGCAATGTGATTTATAGTCTTTAAGCTTTAGTAATTTGTTTGAGAGTCATGCTCCCCATACATATACATTGCGGTTCAGAATTCCACTCTAGATGCAGTTTGTAATTTCACATTTTTTACTACTGGTTGTTTGTAGGCTACTTCATTCTACAAATAAATAAACTCATATTCTGAATATCATTTTTTTTACTGATATGTCATGGTCTGCCTTACCTTGATCACAGAATTCATAGTTTACCCACCTATTGTTTTACCACTACACCCCTGGTTGGAGAAAGCACTCTCTTATATGATCTCTGATTAATTATAATTGATTAATAATATTAATTGATCATTAATTGTAAACTCTGCTTCCTCAGCTGATGATGGAGTACTAAGCGTTCTTACTCTTCCTTATCCGTCTAATTTGAAGCTCATCAGTAACACTTTAATGGTCTTACAACCGCACAACCTCTCCTTCATATATACAACATATATCGTTGTGTAAGAAGATGGCAGATATATAAGTCTCTTCCCTCTATCAGCATGGCAGAATCAATATCTTCAATCATCTGTAAGAGACTAATGAGTGAAAAAATGAACTTCACTGGTGCAACAAGCTTCTTATTGCTTAGATCAATGTGCAGTGAGTTTTGACGACTAAAGGCAAATGTGTTTGTTAGATGTTGCTATGGATCGATACATTTACCAAATGATGTAATGTAATGAGAGGTAAAAGTCTGCCTACCAGTATCTTATCAGACATCTGCTGCATCTGCTGTGCTTTGCTCTGGATGTCTTCCTTCAGCTTGCACTCCTTGCGTTCCACAATCTCCAACCTTTTTACCTGGTTCTCCAGGGTTTTCCTGCCATCCTGCTCATGCACACACACACGCACATGCATGCATGCATGCACACACACATGCACACACACACACACACACACACACACACACACACACACACACACGCACACATTCCAATCACCAATCATGATATCTAAGTGGACTCATCAATTAAGAACAATGTCCGCATCATAACCTGTAGGCATTCTAAACCCTAGCTGCTCCTTAATGCCATGTATCTGAAATCAGGGTAAGCCTCTTTGGAAAAAAGCATCTGCTAAATTAATAAATCTAAAATAGTAATAGAAACTATTTGTTTCTCTTGGGATAGCCTGAGACCATCCTGATCTCTATCTGATATACTGTATATATATATATATATATATATATATATATATATATATATATATATATTCGTGGTGGGCTGTTATCGGCGTTAATGTGCTGCGTTAACACGAGACTCTTATCGCGCGATAAAAAAATTATCGGCGTTAATCTATTCTCAAAGTTGGGTTGGGAGCTGGGTCTATACCGGATTTCCACCAAGGAAGGTAAGCACCACAGAATGGCTGCGCTGCGGAACGGCTGCGTCCTCTGCCCGGCGATGGGTTACGATCGCGCGCCCCCCCCCCCCCCGTCGGTCGTAGGTCCGGGGTGGGTTACGATCATTAGTCATTATTTAGGTAGCACACACATATTATGAATGCCTTCGACAGAATTCAAATGAGCCATTTTAATCTAGATTAATCTAGATTAATTCCAAGATTACAGTGAGATATCTAGATTAAACAAATTAATCTATACCCACCACTAATATATATATATATACATATATATATATATATATATATATATATATATATATATGTGTATATGTAGATTAGCTAGTTCACATTCTGTATCTCTCTGCAGATCTGTCTCTAGCCCATTGAACGCCCCAAAATGTCAAAATATAGGACCAATCAGTGCTAGGGGGATGGAGCTTTAGTTCATGATGAAGGGGCACCACATTCTGCAGAATTTCAAAACAATGGCAACGCCCAAGGAAAGTGTAGGAATCAGCAGAGCTATCGAAACCGCTTTACATGAAATAGACCAAAAAACGATGTTAAAAGAATACATTTTCTCAGAGAAAACTATGTTTTTGCTTTACTTCCAGCCATATTCAGCAAGAGCAAAGACAGCAAAAGCATCACTTAGTTATTTAATCTGATTGGCTGGAGTTAATTTATTTAATTAATTTGATTTAAACAACGTAAGGTCATGCCATGTGGAAATCAATTGCTGCCCACTGACTGATATTCATTGTGAAACGCAAACTTGAATATCTGGATGATTATGATTGGTTAATAGTGAAATTCACCGAAAGTTACAATTAACAATGGATATTCCCACACGGCCACTGCTTTGGAGTACTTCATTACAGTAATTCAGCATCGAAGGTATCTTGAAGGTTATGGTAATAACCAATACCTCTGTCTCGCGAAGGCGTCTCCGCAGGCTGTCACTGGAGTCCTCCTTGTTCTGTAGCCTTTCCAGATCTCGCTCCATGCGGTCCTTAGAGATCCTGATATTCTGGAGATGGTCAGTAGCCTCTGCACTGGCCTTCACTGCCTTTAAAATACAAAAGTCATAATAATAATGAGAAGAAGAGAGAATAAAAAGAATCAAATAGGCCTACTTTGTATAAACATCACAAACAAACTGGTATTCCACATAATGGAGTTTTCTTAACTGACTTTCCACATGTTGCCCTCTGTCTGGTTCAATAATTGAATTAAACAAATGTCAACAGATACAAATATGGAATACAATTCTTATGTGTGTATATAAATCTAAGTATCATAAAATATATGAAAAAGTATCACACACTTGTGTTCAGCTGAAAAAGATAAGAGCGATGGCTTGATTGTGCTGGCTATAATACAGCGACAAGTGCTTGAGGACAAGCGTTTTCAAGGAATCATTACCAAGGACAAAGAGTGAGGGGGTGAGAGAAACAGACAGAGTTGGAGAACTGAGATGCAGAGAGAAGAGAAAAAAAGTGAAGGAAAGAGAAGAAGACAGAGGACAGGAGAGGAGAGGAGAAATGCTCCTGGAATTTCATCTGCTATAGCTGTCCTACGAAAGTCGCTCTATTTTAGCGTCGCTATATCACCATGGTAACTTATGCTGGCAACCAAACCTGGTCGGGAGGAGGTTTTCAGCTAAGACTTTCCGATTAGATCGGCTTCTCCCAGGCTTTGAGCGCAACATACCTCGCTAACCCACTAATCGAGCTTCGTAGTATACCCCCCTGGTCAGCCATCAACAGTCCAGTGTATGGCAGCAGTTCTCATATGAATAATGTTTGTAAGCATCCATCTTAATAACTTAGTGATTATCTTATATACTTTTATTTTATAACTTAATGCCGCTTTGAGATAGTTTTTCAGCCACGTAATTCCACTCGTCTTTGACCACAACAAAAATAGACAGCAGGCCTACACCACACAATAAAATAGAACATATAAAGAAAGAAGCCTTAGCAATAAGGCGCATTAAAATGTGCCTTCGAACTTGTCCATGTTCCTGTTTCCGCTTTGTCGCGCGCCGCTGAGAAAAAAAGAGAGGCGCGCGACACGGCGGCGCGAACGGGCCAAAATCCTGTCACGCCGGCGAGATCTACGTCATTTTGACGTCACAATGGCGCGCGACAACTTGGGAACGGCGAGTCGCATACTTCAATCTAAATTATCTATGATATTGCTCAGATGAAGCAGTGTACCTTTCCCAGCTTATCTTGGAGATCTTGAATCTTAGTCTGCTGTTCAGTGTTAGTCTGAAAATAAAAATTAGGCTTAATGATTCAGAATGATTCAAACACATTTGTTTCATTAACACAATCCTAATTTAAAATGATCTTCTTGGTGTCATCCAAAGCTTCATCCAACAGGTTGTCATGTATTTGTACAAGGAACTGAATGACTTGTTGCAGACTGAGTAACTTTAGTTTCCCAATCATTTTAATGATACCACTGATGATACCAGTGTCACTGTGTATGTTTAAAAAAATGTCATAGACTACCTTTTCTAGCTTGCCAGTAAGCTCCTCAGCTTCTGATTTGCCTTGTTCCTTGGCCTGTCAACATACACAAGAGAGATACAAAATTGTTGACCTCACTCCAAAAACAGCGGCAGCTGTTAAGGACTGTGATTTGAACTACCTTCTGCATTCTCTGCTGGTAGTCTGCCGCCTTCCGCTTCAGCTCATCACTGGTCTGCCGAGACTCCTTCAGCTCGGCCTCATACAGGTCGCTACGGCGACGGGCAGCAGACAGGTCTTCTTCCAGCTGTCTGATAGCGACGCGCATCTCCTCCAACTGGGCATGGTACTCCTGCAGCAGAGAGGACAGGAGAGAGGTGATATGATGAAAAGAAGAGAGGAGAGGATTTGTGATGAGAAGAGGAGAGGATATGGAATGAGGAGAAGAGGAGAGGACATGGAATGAAAAGAGGAGAGGATATGCAATGAAGAGAAAAGGAGAGCATATGGAATGAGGAGAAGAGATGAGAGGATGTGGGAAGAGGAGAAGAGGAGAGGATTTGGGATGAGGAGAAGAGAAGAGGATATGGGATGAGGAAAAGAGGAGAGGATATGGGATGAAGAGAAGAGTGGAGAGGATATGGGATGAGGAGAAGAAGAGAGGAGGTGCAGCAGAGGAGATTAAAAAAAAGAGAGAAGTGAGCAGAGAAAAGGAAAGAGCATAGGAGATGAAGGAAAGGGAGAGGAGAGAGGAGGAGAAATGAGGAGAGGAGCAGTAAGGAGATTTTCCTGTAAGTAATCAGTTGTCAGCTGTGGTCCCTTGGGAACACTGTCTGTCTCTGTCCTCTATGCTTCATGACTCACCGGTGCCAAGCCAATATAATGCAGGAAATAGAATGTATTCTCCTATTCATCAATAAGACAGTGACTCAGTGAATGTACTTTCATTAGAATGGTATTGTTTGACTTAATTAATAACTATACCAATATCTGTGATTAACATTCCTTATTGAGTGTTTTCTATCTGCTAATTTTTTTCTGAGAATGGAAGTTACTCTGCTGGTTTAGCATCAAAACATTGAGAGACAAGCGGAGACAGCCAAATATTCATATGAGGCCACATTCAGACCAAATTAGGCATTGTGTGGATTAGCGCAGGGTTGTATGGCAGTGTGGGAGTGTCACTACACAGTCCATTTGTGTGACGTCATGTTGTGAACATGTTGTGAGCGATACAACTCCAAGCGACTGCAAGGCAATTCACGTCTTTGTACTTTTTTGTGGCAAGGTTGTAAAGCTCTGGGAAGGACAACAGAATGAATGCAAAAACTGAATGCAGCCTTAGTCTACCCTATCTATACCCATCTTTGTTGTACACAAGGAATGGGTTAACCTAGCAATTATGAGTGCTTGAAACTTGTTCTGTTGACATCCTTACTGTACCGACAGCAATATATTGTTTCCCTTTCTTCTGACAAATGTACTTATTGTAAGTCGCTTTGGACAAAAGTGTCTGCTAAATGCCCTAAATGTAAATGTAGTCTAGAGACAAAATGGTTGCCCTATGCTCCAGCACCAGTCCATTCTCCCAGGACTCCTTCATAGCATAATGGCAGAGTCAAAGCAGCTGTGATTGCAGTTGGTCAGCAGGAGAGAAGCTAGCCCATGCTTATTCAGCAGTGTGATCTCACTCTGACATTCAGTGGCATTTGGCAAAGAGATAAAATGAGAGGAAAAGGTTGAAACAACAGGCATAAAATAAATGGAGGTCTGAAATCAACTTTTTGAAATGCTTTCAGTTATGTGCACTGGCACATACATGCAGAAAACATAAACTTGAGACCGATAGGCCTAAAGACAAAAGTCACTGAAATAGACAAATTACATTCATATCTATCTAACCTTTACCCTCTTGCTGAAATGAAGAGAGTTTTTGCTTTCCTACTTGCCTGGCAGAATGAGAAACATCATTTGACATACAACTAAACACACCTTAAACAGATGAATTCTAGTCATCAAAAATCACTTCTTAAAGGAGAGTCATTCGATCAGCAGCAGAATCATTTATTCCGCCCTGGGAACTTTTGATGTGCCTTTGTTCCAAAGTTATTTCCAGAGGCCTAGAAATTCAGCAAATAATCTGGTTAATATTTGAAGACAGCGAAGCCCTCATTCAAAATGTATCACTCTGAACAAAGAAAAAAGAACACTGCTGCCAGCTTTAAAGCCACCCCCTTCATCTTATTATGTTCTCACAACGTTAGTATAAATGATGTGGACATCGGTGCCGATTTGCATTTTCCTTGGTTTATAGGAAAGGGTTCTCTTCCCAATCTGGGCATGATGATCACAACACTGTGTGAAAGATGGCAATATGGAACGTGTGACTGCGCGTAGGAGTAAGATGCTTTTCAATACCCCCCCACCCACCACTAGTAGGCTCATCATTCTTCATGTAATACAATGGAGCATAATGGGAGTAGATGAGATTGCAAGTACATAAGGTCAAAGGTATTATCAATAGAGTTCGCCCCTCATCTTTTGAGGAATGGGAGGGTCCAGGAGGCTAGCTTGTTAGCGACAGGTAGCCATGAACAGCTGTAAAACATCTCTGTCGGTTTTGTGGCACCAAACTTTCCCGGAACCCCAGGGATTAGAGCCAACATGTGTAGCTTTGTTGCCCCATGTCACTGGCCTCTATGCCGCTATGCCCCAGCTCACTGAACCACAACCACATGAAGCGTGGTTCAAGGTTTCGTGTCTACTCGCTTGACACAAAAAGCCCACGTCTCCTCGGCTATGTAAGCTTGACCGTGACTACCTGCTCACTGCATCAACACTCTCTTCACTCCAAGGTATAGGGCTCTCTCATTGCCATGGCAACCACTTGTACAAGATATATTCAGTGCCTAGTAACCAGTGCCAGAGTACATGGAGAGAAAATGTGTCTTACTATTACCTTTGTGTATAACCACAGAGAGAGGATTTTGCTATGCCTTCTCTTAGATACTGTCAACCTAGCAAAAAGCAAGAATTCTAGGAAATACAGTGGACTTTTTTGGAAAATGACACCCTTCTAGGGCATGGCGCCCTTGCTTTTTCCGGATTATGTTTCTTTGCAATGGAATACAAATCATACCGAGCCACAAATTGTCCAAATTAAACGGTATTAGGTAGGGCTGAGGGATATTGCAGAGACATGGTGCATTGTGGGTAAACATCATGTTGCATCAAGGGAGAGCCTTTTGAACGTTACTACATAGGAAAGCTTTTGGATGCAGACAGCAGAGAGAAACACGACTGGTTCTTCTAGCTTATGATGTATCAGAAAGTAATACCACCCCCTCTACCATCATAGTGCACCACCTAACAGGCCCTCCCTCTGACCATGGTTACCTAATTAATAGGGGAGAGCCGTTCTGCCAAGCAGTTTAATCGTACCTTACAATTAGACTGTTTAATCAATGGCAGATCAGATTGTGTCCCAGATGAACAAAGAACTTATTTGATGGATCAGCGGATTAAATGCTAATTGAATTCAACAATAATATTTCCTGAGAGTGGGAAATGCTAACTATGTTTCCAACTGGTTGTTAAGTCATGACTGGCTGCTCTTTATCTCACTCACTGTCAGGTCTGCAGCTCAACTTCTTGTATTCATGAGATGAATTGCTGAATTTTGGGGGCAAAAGTTTCACTCAGGAACATATATTTTGTTCACCACGCTTCCATTATAAACGTCAAGTTCAGTCAGTGCATCTCTTTCTCTGTCCCAATCTCTGTCTTTTCTTTCTTTCTTTCTTTCTTTCTTTCTTTCTTTCTTTCTTTCTTTCTTTCTTTCCTTTGTCTCAATCTCTCATGCTCTCTCTCTGAAGGGTGAATCATGGCAATCCACCAAAATAAGGAATAATTAATGCAGGTGCACACAGACACACACACACACACACACACACACACAGCAAACCCACACATTAAAGTGGAACAGAAACATAGACCACTTGGCTTGATTCCATCCTTAATAAATTAAATAGCAGGATAAGTATTAAGTTTAAAAAAGTTCCCAAACTAAAACTAAATATATATATTCCAAGCGCTGTATTATTGTCTGCCATTTTTAAACTTTGTCTTGTATACATCATCAGAATGGTTGCAGCCAAAGCTTGTTGTTGAAGCCAAGTTAGAAACCGAGGTAAAGTTAGAACGATATTGAATAGGATTTGCTTGCGGATTACAATTGTGAAAGATGATATAGACGGAGAGCTGTTGTCTTGTAATGACTACTTCAGCAATCTTATGTATTGACAATATGACCAGTCCATAATGAGCAACTGGTGACAGAATCAGGGTGAGTAACTAGGAGTGTGTTTATGTAATATGATTATGTCTTCCTATCCACTTTGTCTTGTAATACACCCTCAGTGGGGCAGTAACACCCCCACTTCTTTCTCTAACCATTAAGATCTTTTTTCCCTGATTATTCCATGTCTGTACTGTATGTATGGCTGTATGTGTACTATAAGTGTACTGTACTGTATGTATGGCTGTATAGACTGTGTACTGTCAGTGTACTGTACTGTATGTATGGCTGTATAGACTGTACTGCAAACCACTGGTGACATCACCTTCAAATCTATGATGGCTGTGCCTTAACAAAAGACAATAGTTCATTTAAAAAATGTTAAAAAAAACATTTCTGCAGTTGGGGCATCCTACCAAATCAATGAGTGGACACACATACATACATTGACCTTCACTTTTTATTTTGTTTCAGTACAGTGGGGCTATGTATATGGAAGTAAATCTGTATGTATGTATCTGTATCTATGTAGCGATTGTGTCCCGTCTGTCAGTGTTTGTCACTTCAGAGAGAGAGGTATAGCTCTGCTGCAGCTTAGCTGAAAGAGAGAGAGATATTTTGACTGACAAACTCAACTGACCGACTACATTACATTTCTTTCCACTCAGTCTGTGACAGCACATAATCAGGTACCACTACTTCCCACCTATACATTCTGGGTACTTTTCACATTGTTACTCAGTATCTGGTCTTGGAGTCGGACGGGTCAAACAGTGCAGGTCAACCCTTATCCACCAATAGGGTTGGTTAAACAGCAGTTCACCCCTGTCAGTCTGTGGTGTAAGTTAACCCAGGTTGATGCCTCAGGTTGGAATAAGGGGTCACTATAATTCCTAATTGTATTCAGACATACAACAACACAACACAATAACTAGACCTGATAATGTGTCCATGTGTTTGTGCTTTATCTTTCAATGGAAAGATGTAGCGACAGCCCAGTAATTAACAAAGGGTGAATACCTCCAGTGATCAGACACCCACCTGCTCCTTGATCTCCTGCAGCTTGTTGCTCTGCTCACGGATGTCGTGGAGGAGCTGCAGGGCCTTGTCGTCCTCCTGGGACACCTTCATGCGCGCCTGCTCCAGACTGCGCTTCAGACTCTGGAGAGCAAAGCCCATGCAGCACACACAGAGACGCAAACAGACACACACACAGACACACACACGCAAGCATGGCATGTAATGTGTTTTTGTAACTTTGGATCACATGATTGAAACCCTCCTAGACACTATATGTGTGTGTGTGTGTGTGTGTGTGTTTGTGCTCCTCACACTGCACTCTGTGATGTAGGTGGCCAGGTCCTGCTCCAGGATGCTCCTCTGGGTCTCCGAAGCCTTCAGCTCCACGTCTTTCTGCTGCAGCACTGACTCCAGGTCAGACATCTTCCTCTGCACCAGCGAGATCTCCTGTTCCATCTCGAAGACCACAACACCACTGATCCCAAATATCAAACCTCACCCATCATGGGATACATCAAGACTGGATGAATGAATAAATTATTGATGAATGAATGATTTTTTATTTTTGTTTGCACATTTTCTGTTGCCATTTAAAAACAGAAAGTATTGTATGTGTTGGTATGTAGGTGTCACTGTGAAGTACAGACAACTAATAATATTGCATTGAATATATGCTAATGTGGACCTCTGTAGCCATGTAAGAGTGTGTGCATAGGTGTGGCTGCCTGCGCATGGTAGCACCCGTAAAGTGATGCATTGATGCTATTAGATACACCATTACCACGCCCTGAAGATCAGTGAAGATGACAGACAGGGCGAAGAGCCCGGGAACAAGACACAAGCACATCTCTTACAGCTCCACCACCACAGACACATGGTCCACAAAATGACAACAACACAACCAGAACACAACACAGGCCATCAGCCCAAAGATAGCCCTATATCTATATTTATATACACGTTATCTGATGTGCAAAAATACACAATTAAATAATAAGGTAAAGTAATGCTAGAGAAAAGCACTTGAGGTCTTTTAGAAGCATATTAGCAGGCAATGTACCTTTTATGTCTATTTGACATGTCTTCCCAGCCAGAAGATATTGCGCTCCTAGCCTTCCCAGGAGCACATGTTGCTTCTCATGGTTTCTTCCTTTTCTCACTGGGTGATTTATCTTTTATGTATTTTTAATGGGTTTGATTTATTACATTTTCTTTTTTGTAATACACTATTTATTTACTGTGAATATTGACATGTTAATAATAAAAAAATTAAATTAAGAGTTATTACACTCCCAAATATTGTAATGAAGATGGGCCCCACACAAGCTAGCATTGTCCAGGCTATAGTAAATCTGACCAGAGACAGTCTCTCCCTGCTCTCCAGAGGGCTGTCACTGTCACAGCAACTGGCAGCAAGGGGTTTGGCAGTCGCTGATAATTATTTTCTTTCACTACAACTCATGTTAAGGATGAATTTCTGACGATGTGCTCTGACGACCACAGGTGGAGAAAGAGAGACGGTCCAGATTGTTCCTTTGATTGACAGCATAAATTGTGAAGCTTCTTAGGTCTGCAAGACAATTGAATATAGTTTTCTCATGACAATAAATTGGTCGCAATCATAGTGAATATGTCTCAAAATACTTGAGACATATCTGATTAGGTATAGTGCAAACCAGAGGCAATGTTGACACAACTACTTTTAACAAATTCCGTGGCAAACAGAGCGTATGTTTTTGGTGTGGGATATCCGAGTTTGATTCCCACCTCTACTTCATTTTATGTTACAAATTATGTTTAGGTTTTCCCCACTACATTCTATGTTACACATTTGTTTTTAAGTTTAGGTATTGGCTGGAGATTGATTAAGTTTAGGTATTAATTTAGAGATGGTTAGGTTTAGGGTTTGGGTTAGGGTTAGCTTAGGTAATTTGGTTAGAGATGGTTAAGTTTAGGTATTAGGTTAGAGATGTTATGTTGTTAGTTATGTTCAGGTGTTTTGAGGCATGCAATTCATGCATTCAACAATTCATGATTTGATTTGATTGGCATAAATACTAACGATTTGGAAAATGTATTTTTCAACCCCAGAAAGCTTTATTATATATTTATTTAATGGGACCTTTCGGTCTTTATTTGTCATTCCCATGTTCGGGAATGGGAACGAAATTTGTTCTCTGCATTTGACCCATCCTACTGTACGTAGGAGCAGTGGGCTGCTATGATCAGCGCCCGGGGAGCAAGTTGGGGTTCAGGGTTCAGTGTCTTGCTCAAGGACACTTCGACACGCAGACAGTTTGGAAGCGGGGATCAAGGGGATCGAACCGCCGGCCCTACGGTTAGTGGACGACCCCGCTCTGTCCACCCGCTCTACCTACTGAGCTACTGCCGCCCATATTAGTAGGTTTATTATTATTAGTAGGTTAGTAATTGCACTACACCCAATCAGATGAGGGCCAACCTATTCCCGTGCCTTCGCCCTGTGGGATCTAGCATCAACCACAGGAAATCCACCTATTGTGTTTCCCTATGAGAACCATATGACTGTCCTGTTATTCTCCCCTACAGACAAGATTGGCGGAGGATTGGTGCTGACATAAACATACAACTGTACAGTGCATTACTGTGACAAGAACTGACACACAGTAATATATGATACACACACACAAACACACACACAAACACAAATAAACAGTGTTTCCCTGCTTGACGCGCAGCAGGTAATACCTGGGACATGTGCGGTGTGCCGCTGTCTGTTTCCTGCGTCGAGTCTTGGCTGTGAGCACTAAGAGTCCTTTTATTATTTTTCTCGATTAAGGTTTTATCTAGCGCGTGGGGGGATGTAGTCCTATGAGAAAAAGAGAGAGCGAGAGAGAAAGACAGAGAGAGAGAGAGAGAGAGAGAGAGAGCAAAAAGAGAAACCATCGTGAATGCTCTCTACATACAGCGTCTCCTGCAAACTGAAGGGCTGAAGCACAGCTTTTATTCAACGCTCTTAACCGTTTACAATCACAATATGGTAACACGACATTTCAGGCCTGTCGAGTGGGACGGGCAACCTAATAAATGTTACGTGACATGTTTGCAGGCATATGGCAGTATTCTGTGAATACAAAACTGTAATAAGAGAATGTGGTATCATTCTAAAGCAAATAATGGGATAATTTTCCCCTGAATTCCTGTGTAAAAGGGTGGATTCATTGCAAATCATAATGAGATCTCTTTGTTGCAAATCAAATCAAATAAATGCAATGCCACAATTCAAATGTAAATGATGACACTCATTGTAACGACAAGAACCTTAAATGCAATAGTTTCCTAGCAGTGTGTGATCGAGACATAAATACATATTGCATAAGCACACAGACGATTAGCAAATTAAAGTATGCTGGTAAAGTTTTGATCATAGGAGTGGGAGTCCTGGAGCTATAATGTGCATATGAAATTAGCCCAGGCTGTTGTGGCGAAGAGGCTAAAAATAGCAGGTCGGTCGTGTGTACACAACCGTGTCTTCAGCCAGAATTGGATACATTTGGCAGCCTTTGTGATCCAGAGGCAGAGAGAGAGAGAGAAAGAGAGAGAGAGAGAGAGAGCGAGAGAGAGAGCGAGAGAGAGAGAGAGACTATTAAAAGCATAAGGCTCAAGAACTCCCACTCCTCCACACTGGCACACCAAACCCTCGCCTTCGCAACCTCCAGGGAGTTGTTTTTTTTTAAACACCACCCATGGTCAAACTCTCTGCAGTCTAACCCCCAGTAGGTTTGTGTTATTATTATTATTATTATTATTATTATTATTATTATTATTATTATTATTATTATTATTATTATTGGCATTATTGGCATTATTGGCATTATTATTATTAGCATTATTATTATTAGCATTATTATTATTATTAGCATGGACATCATTGTGCAGAACTACTACTATATCCACATCTTGTAAACACCGGACATTTGGAGTCCAGCGCACTGCCCCTGGCATCGCTAACATAATTACGTTGCATTGCATAAAACATGGCTTTTCCCAGTTATATGACTGATCTAATCTTACACTTGGAGGTTCATTCTGGGGACCAGGGGACTTAAACAGCAGCACGATGGGCCAACAAGTCGAAGCTGTCTGGCTTTTTAGCTTCTCGGTATCGACGATGTGACACATCTGAAAGGAACAGGTGGCAAGGCTGATTTTCGGCATATGTCACTGTAATAGAATGCACGCACCCATAAGGATCTGCCGTGGGTTGAGATGTTAAGAACATATATATTGGCTGAAATCACATCGAGAATGTGAGAGATGCCTGCTCCAAGAAGCTGTCCCCCAATGTAAATCTTAGTTGTTAACTAGCAAGCCAAGATGCTACTTTGGAATAATTCTACATCCTCAACCCTCTGATAGAAGCAAGTGATGCATTAATGTGCATGTTGGTGGGAGTAAGCTACAGTTGAACTAAAGTGCACTATTAGATGAAATGCATAGCTTGCTCAGTAATGTGGTTCTGTAGGGAGTATTCAGTCTTAACATGAAGCCCCAGATGGGAACGGATTTGGTTGTCTCCCCCCCTAGTATCAACTGCTTCTCTTAATGAGTGGACCAACCACATCATGCAACTGGGCTACTCTACTGCAATAATAAGCATCTACAGCAATTGCCACTACTTCTTCCAAAAGATCATTATGGCCAAAGTGGTGTAGCCCTGTGAGACCATCCTGATCTGGTGAGTTCACATTCTGTTTCTCTCTGCAGATCAGTCTGGCCTCGAGCCTGTTGAAAGCCTCTCCCAAAAGTAAAAAAAATGATAGGACCAATCAGCGCTAGGGGGAGGGAGTTTCAGTTCATGACGAAGCAAGGAGCACCACAGTCTGCAGGATTTCAATAACAATGGAGGCGCCCAAGGAAATTGTAGCAATCAACAGAGCAATCGAAATAAAAATGTATCCAATATAGACTGAATAATGATTAACAGAACAGAACTTTTCTCTGTAGTTTTTTTTCAATAGGTGATGTTTCATGCACTGTCCCAGTGTCACAGAAAGTTTACCTCAGTTAGCCCTGCCCTAACAAGTCTCATTACATATTCCCTTAAACCACAAATAACAAGGGAAATTAACAAACAAAACACCTAAAAAAGCCATTGTAGAATACTGATAATGTTCTGTTTCAGTGGGCTGAGTAATGCATTCTGGGCTGTGAGTCAGAGGCGTTGAAGAGGCGGAGAGTGGGGAGAGGTTGCATCCCAGTCCTGGTGTTGCTCTGTATACAGACCAGGGGCAAGGGGCTCTACTGCTATGGGGGGCTGTAGGCGGTGGTGAATCACAGAGCAGTTAAAACAATGTAGTGGCACAGATTCTCTGAACAAAGCCAGGTCACTGTCCTCCATCGCATGTCGGCCCTCGTCTCATCCCATCCATCAGTGCAACCTCTCCTAGGGTAATGAAAGATATGTTGAATGCCTGTTGTCGTGACAACGGCATATTAGTGAAATTGAGTGCTCTGGGCCGTTGCCACAACAGAGGTTTATGTTTCCAAATTTGTGTTCACATGGTTTATTGGTTGAGCTAAACCTGAGCAATCATTGGGAAAATCATTGGGAAACATCAGCAGAAATTACATGAATTGCCTCTGTGTGCACGGGACCTATCTCAAAGACAGACAGGTCCTGCATGGTGTACTGTATGTGTTTGACCCCGAAATGTAATGCCAACAGCTGTCTCCCCCATCCCATCAGCTGGGATTCATCCCAACTGACTGATGGATCAGTTCAGGAGCATGTCCCTTTATTATTAAATAATGATTATGAAATCATGTGCAAACAACAATCTTTTTGTGAACTAAGCTTTATGAACAGTTGTACATACATGCATTGCATCGCCTTCTGGAGTGTGGCTGTGGCAAGATATGATCAACTGTCTCCTTTCAATAGGTAATGAAGTGAGCTATTTCTAAGACAAAAGAAGATGAATGTTAGGATATACTTCTCATTATTAATCATTACCAATAATGACTAATCCTTGCTCTTAATATTCAATCATTCAATATACAGTATACTCATCTGTGTTATCTGTTAAGTGACAAAGCGGCAGAAAAAGTGCATACAGCCCTCTGGTGCAGAATTTTCTGTCAAGAAGTATGCTAAACCCATGTCAGATATTTTAGGAAAACCTGAGGCGAAGGAATTTACTGCTGCCATCACCGAAGGTAAGTGTTTCTAAAATGGCTGTGTTTCTTGGGGTGCTAGTACCCCCAGGGGGACATCAGGCTATTGCAGTTAGCACTCAGAATAGCATGGTTTTCCTGTGTATGTCTATAATTAACCAGTTTGTAAATGATAGTAATAACAGAGTTGAAATTAGAAAACCTGTAATTAGAGGAGATTATCATATTGGGTTTGCATTTACATGCTATCGAACATTATCATAACAAATGCTATATGTTATGTCATTGTCATCTTGTATGTATCTGTTACAAAGTTGTATTGTAAAAATAGGTTTGACTTTTGAGACACTTTGTGGTTAGCACTGTTGATGTAGAGCAAGGAGGTCCAGGATTCTTGTTATGTAAAATGTGTCCGTGCTCTCCCCTGTTCATGTAGGCTTTTTTGGGTACTCTGGTTTCCTCCTCAAGATGTGTTCGGAAACTTGTTATAAACGTATTTTAAGAAGACCATTTCCTAATATCAACTTCCCCACATTCAAAATAATGACCAAATGTAGCACTTGACTAATCCACCCAGCAATGACAACTTGACTATGATGGATGTTGTTTAGTAGACTAGTAGGCCTACCTTGGCTTGAGCTCTATCAGAGTCAGACTGTGGCAATCAGTTTCCACTCTCGTCAACCACTACAAAAATGTATGCTCTCACTCCAGGTGGGAGATGGATGTAATGTACCAGAACCTTGCGGATGAGTACCTCTAAAGTGGCCACTGTGCGTGGGTACCATCAGTCCAGGTGAACAACAATTCAACCGCTTTCATCCTTAAATTGATTTAGAGTAAGGGGAAAACACTTGCGACACCTAGGCCCGGTACTACTGTGAATCCAGTAGAGGAGAATCCATGAAGGCTTCTCCAGGGGCTTTTGGGGGGAAGGAGGACGTATGGGAGAGCCAGAGAGCTGTGGCATCACGATTCCAATTATCATGCATGGATGTGTGCTAGGGAACTCTCTCTTCTTGCTGTCCTTGCTTATTCCCTCCCATTCCTCGTCAAGGTATACAAGACCAAATAACTAGAATAACTAGAATAAATCAATCCACATCAAACCAAGTGTTTTTTTCCCTCCCAAATTAGGAGGGAAGTGCATCATGTTGCTAGCATCATGCACGTTCTTTTGGTTTTTTTTGCTGTTGATTGGCAGGATGAAACCAAATACAGAGATTAAAAACCAAATGTCGTACCATTTTGTGCACTGTAGAATCAGTGAACTACAATATAACTATCATATCAATTAATCACTCAACAATTGACATGATTGTATCAATTTATCATCCAATTTATGTGTCATTAATAAATCCTTCTGTGTTTCGACCCATCTATCCTGCTTTAACAGTCATTGAACGTATTCTTTAATCCTGTTCCTTCCACAGTCGTGTGGTTTATAATCCTTGAACAGGATCCAGAGAGATAACAGCAGAATCCTCCACCTTCCTTTCACTAGCCTTGTTTCCATAGAGATGATGTCTCCTCCAACCACATCCTTCATCATTTCAGAAAATGCATCAAGCAGAAAAAAGAGATGACTAAATTTCTGCTTACCTTAAACCTTTCTTATTGATTTCATGGATGAAAATATCAAGGCGATGATACATTAGCGACTTAGGGGGCTGTTCTAGATGAAGTGGATGGAATCTAGACAGACTCTTCCATCATAACTCCACATCAACATTGGAACAACTTTTGGATTAAGAAAAAACCCAGTGAAGAAAGGAATGTATCATGGTTTCGTTAAGGCCAGCTTGTATGTGACAAGTGTGAAGCCCCTGCCCCCCTGAGGGCGGTTTGTAACCTTATACCAGCCACTGTTACTGTAAGCACAACCACCTGGAGAGACGGGTAAACAAAGACACAGCACCCTCGGTGTCGTGACCAAGAAAACTCTCCTTGTGGATCTCCACAACTCCTGTGCTAATGCAACCTCGGCTTCTCTTGCGTAGAATCAATCGATGAATATACGTTAAGGGATCAATCAGTCAATCAATCAATACTCCAACCACTCAACCAACATTTCACTTAAAAGCAACATTACATATTAACATCCAAGTGTGAAACACACTACAGCTGTCAAACCAAATATCACTTTCCCCGATGTATTTGTCACGGGCAGAAAATCACACCCTCTGAAAAACTAACAAAATAAATAGCATTCTCCTCTTATCCTTGACATATGCACATCAGCAGAACAGTATGGTACTTACTCAGAGACCAGCGCCTCCACCAAGCTCCTTAAAAGGGGCACCTCCTTGTCCTGTGAGCCCGATCATGTGGGGTCTCCTTGGGAAGCCACCAGCCAGGATGAGAGCTTTGCTGGTTCATCACATTTGGGGATGGCATCCTCACTGAGCACAGGATGGGAGGGGTGAGGGGTGGAGAGAGAACGACATAGAGAGAGAGAGAGAGAGAGAGAGAGAGAGAGAGAGAGAGAGAGAGAGAGAGAGAGAGAGAGAGAGAGAGAGACAGAGAGAGAGAGAGACAGAGGGAGAGAGAGAAGAGAGAAATAATACACTGTGGCATGGGAGAGAGCTCCAAGCAGTGTGAGTGGAGATTAGAGTAGATATGGAGAGAAAGAGAGAGAGAGAGAGCGCGAGAGAGAGAGAGAGAGAGAGAGAGAGAGGAGGGAGTGCAGAGCGGAGAAACTGCGTCGTAGAGTAATGCAGCAGTCCACTGAAAGCACGACCCCATCGACAGGCAAGGAACGTCTCTCTCTCTCTGACACACACACACACACACACACACACACTTTTCTCTCCTACCCAGGACCCACACATCCTAAACTATTTTCTCCCTCTCTCCATTCTGAAGCAGATCTGATCATCTCAGAAACACAAACTCACCTCACTGTCCAACCAGTCAACTCTTAAAAACACAACACTGTTTCTTTATTTTCCATGTTAATATATACTCTATATCCAGTGACTCTTAACAGGCTTAACAGTGCAGCAGTGCTGTAATGTAATCATTAGCAGGGCTAGGATGTTGATCATTGTTGTCATTGTTTTATGTGCAAAGATATTTCTGAAGAAAGCATTTTCCATGAGAATCTGACAATAGAATTCACATTAGCGTCAGTGAAGGCAAAGATAGTTCCTTTAACTCAAACATGAGGAAGCCGATTACAAATGCAGGGACAATGCAGGTGCAAGAAAATTGACCACTGGTCCCCGCTGCCTTTCACTACCAATCAATTTCCAACTGTGTGCTGGAAATGTACGATTCCAACCTGTGGATAATTTATTCCCTTTAGTCCCTCTAATCTACAGTTCATCAAGTATGGATCCCTCTAAACTAGAGACCACCAGCTATATATTAGGAACGGACAGGATTCAAACTCTCACACACACACACACACACACACACACACACCAATACATGCACACGCATGCGTGCGCACACACACACACACACACACACACACACACACACACACACACACACACACAAATATAACATATTCACACATAGAGACACACACAGGAACCATTTGCAAAACCTATCCTGGCAAGGATAGGTACAATACAGGTACAATACTATAATGAACGACCGTGACAGCAGCCCACAGCACAAGGCCCATACTCACCATACCATGAATAACCATCGATCAATAAAAACAACCCAAACCAACAACTAAATAACTGCTGCTAAAGCTTCCATCCTGTAGGCCTATTGATAAATACATGAGGCTTGGTTGTTTGGGAACTAATTGTTTTATCCAAAAGTTGCCTGAAACCTTTAAAGTCCACACTATGCAGACAGACAACAAAAGGTCACGATAATCTGTAGGCTACTTTTAATGCGGTGCATATCTCCTAGGGAATTTCCTCAAACTACAACACAGTCCTGCAAATGCTGCTTATATAGCTTTACAACTTAATGTCGAGGATTTCTAATAAAGGTTTTTGGGGAAGAAACTTGTGACAAAATGTAGAGCACAGGCTGCTCCGCGTTGGTGGAGTTACATAATGCAGTGCGTTGCCAGGGGGATGTGATAGATGGAGACAGCTGT
This sequence comes from Merluccius polli, assembly GCA_030340625.1. Taxonomy (NCBI): domain Eukaryota; kingdom Metazoa; phylum Chordata; class Actinopteri; order Gadiformes; family Merlucciidae; genus Merluccius; species Merluccius polli. The sequence goes on from JAOPHQ010006544.1 coordinate 111,913, forward strand.
AGCTTCAGCTGTGTCATAGCGAGTGGTTGCTCTGCCAATTTACTTAAACCTCTGCATCCGCACACTGGTGTGAAAAATATATGTCTGAGATCGAGGTGTGGGACCGGTTAAAATGCAATCTTGTGTAACAGGGTTCTAATGCAGTAAGAAACAACCGGTTCTTAATCTTTCAACGGTCGATACGCGGGTTTACAGGGCAAACGGACACATGTAACATGTGCATTGTGTGGTAAAATAGGGGTTTTAGCTGCTTTTAGTTCATAAATAGCCTACTAATATAGAACTGGTCCAATGTTTTTGCTGTGAATCCAAGGAATGGTTTGAGAGAGTCGCAGGGGCATTCTTCCGATGTAACCTAGCAACAAGGTATTGTAATGTAAAACCAATCATAGCTTAATCGCAGGAAAGGAAGGAGTCCACAATACATTATAGGACATTATGTCCATATGCAAGGTAGGCTGCAAGGCACTTCAATAACCTTTAGAATATATTTACAATTGTGAAAGTATTTTCAGTGAAAAGTGTGTCTTGCAATTTGTCCGCAGTGAAGCCTAATATAAATAAAAACATATATTTTTTAAGAGACATACTTTTGTTTGAGGTTAGTATAAACATCAGTTAACTGAAAATACATTGTAGTCCTATAGATACTCACTCCAGTAGCAGACGGGAGACTTCAGCTTCTTCGATTCCATAAATTACCTATGAAGAAACACTGTCCTCTTCTGGCAGAAACCCGGAATTAGCTCTGTTTTTTGCACGATACCACTGTATACTTAAATTAAATAAATTAGGGGCGGTTGAAGGAATACTACTGCAGACTAGAGGTTTGGTTGCATAACAGCGAGTCAACCCTTGCGTTACTAAGAGGGAGTGAGGCCTGTATGAGAAACGGTGTCGATGTTATGCAACTGTGATTCTCAGCAATAATAAGTGGTAACAGAAAGTTTGATGCCTACTACTGATACTGCACTAATAATAATCATAATATTATTGAACCACATCTAGTTGATTAACATTACATTTGAAGTGAGAAAATAATCTAAATCTATAGGCCTATTTGGAAAAAAAAGTAGTAGGCCTATAAGTTTATGATTGTATTATGATATAGGCCCATTAGCTAGATTGTCATTTAGGCTAATCAATACTTACAGTGTGATCATTATTGTGGTGTAATGTATTATGGTTGTGGTTTAGACCTGAGGAGTTCACAGGCTATAGGTCACCGGGACACTAGGGGGAGACGTTCTATGTTAAGCCTCAGGGCAGTAGAGCAACTTGTTTTACTTCAGTAAACGCATGTTAAAATGAACACCAAGTCTTCACGCGTGTTTTATTGAACAACACAACATGGTGTCAGAAGCGGTGACATTAAGCAGCGGACAAAGGACAGTGTGCTATGTCAAGATCCCGTAATTGACGACGAAGGAGAAAAATAAGACAAATAGTAACGTTAAGTATGGAAGACGGACAGCAAGCACCTGCCGTGCTCGGCGGGGAGAGAGTTGCTAACGCTATCCCGATGGCAACGTTTACTATCAAGCCTCCAGAAGCCTTTGACTTCGCCAAACGGATTCGGAGGTTCGAGCGTTTCAGACTGGCAAGTAATTTGAACAGTTCCACAGAGGAAAATCAAATGAACACGTTAGTCTACTGCATGGGGGATGAAGCCGACGACGTGCTACTAGAGCTGTTAGAGCTAACCAATGAGCAGCGTCAGCAATACAGTGCAGTAAAGAAAGGGTTCGATGACTATTTCATCCCTAAGAAAAATGTGATTTACGAAAGGGCCAAGTTTAATAAAAGAGTGCAGCAGCCTTCAGAAACGGTGGATGTATTCCTCACGTCCCTATATGCATTAGCAGAGAGCTGTGAGTATGGCCAACTGCATGATGAACTTTTGAGAGACCGTTTGGTGGTTGGACTTAAAGATTCGAAACTGTCGGAGAGAATGCAGCTCGACCGCGAACTCACTCTCACGAAAGCGATCACCATGGCTAGGCAGTCAGAGGAGGTAAAACGGCAGCAAACTGACTTGAGGGGAGAGTTGAATACTGCTAGTAAAGTAGCTGTAGATGCATTGAACAAAAACAGAGGAAAACTGCCATATGCAAAGCAATTTAAACCAAAAGGACAGACGCAGGGAAATCCAAAATTTAACAAAATGGCGCCGAGTGCAACTGAACTCAAAACATGTCACAAATGTGGAAAATCGCCACCTCATCCTGCTGTTCAGTGTCCAGCAAAAAGTGCCGAATGCCACATTTGCCACAAAAGAGGGCATTATGGGAGAACGTGTAGACTAGCCAACACAGTAAATGAGGTTGCAGAGGACATGGATGGATTATTCCTCGGAGTGGTGTCTTCTGGCGATGAGCCATGGATGGCTGATATAGATCTAAAAGGCAGCAAGGTGACTTTTAAAATAGACACTGGTGCCGATGTAACAGCTATACCCGAGCAAGTATATAAAACTCTCCAGCGTGGAGATGAAAAGCCGGACAGAGCCCTGAAACAACTCTATGGACCTGGTGGTGCGAAACTGACGGTCCTGGGGTCAGCCACCGAAACACTCACTTATAAAGAGAGGAGCATCACAGAGAAAATCTACATTGTCAAAGATCTGCACATGGGTCTATTGAGCAGGCCAGCTTCAGTGAGACTTAAACTGGTAGCTAGAGTTGACACTATAGACCAAGAGACAGTAAGAATGACATATCCTAAACTCTGTGATGGCCTTGGGCTGGTCCAGAAGGCCTACACTATAAAACTGAAGCCGGATGCCAAACCTTTCTCTCTTAAAGTACCACGGCGGGTACCACTGCCTCTCATGGGGAAGGTGAAGCAGGAGTTGGAGAGAATGGAAAAGCTTGGTGTCATCAGCCGTGTCGAGGCACCAACGGAGTGGTGTTGTGGCATGGTTGTAGCTCCTAAAAAGAACAAAGATGAAGTCCGAATCTGTGTGGACATGACACCTTTGAACCAGTCAGTATGCAGGGAAAAGTTCATTCTGCCGTCTGTTGAACACACCCTAGGCATGCTCACAGGAGCTCGATACTTCTCAAAGCTAGACGCAAACATGGGCTTCTGGCAGATACCACTGTCCAAAGAATCAGCTCCCTATACCACCTTTATTACGCCATTCGGGCGTTACCACTTTAACAGGCTCCCTTTCGGAATAAGCTCCGCCCCCGAACGTTTCCAGAATAGGATGACATCAGAAGTCACAACAGGCTTGGATGGCGTAGTCTGTCATGTGGACGACATCCTCATCTGGGGAGATACAATGGAGCAGCACGACGCGCGAGTTCATGCAGTCCTGGAGCGAGCAGAAAAGGCTGGTGTCACGCTCAACATGTCAAAGTGCGAGTTTGGGAGACGAGAGGTGAAGTTTTTAGGACACATTATCTCAGCGGACGGAGTGAAACACGATCCTGAAAAAACAAAAGCTGTACAAGACATGAGAGAGCCAACAAACATAAGTGAGCTTAGGAGCTTCCTTGGAATGGTGAACCAGCTTGGGAAGTTCATCCCTAACCTGTCTGAGAAGGACAAACCGCTGAGAGAACTCCTGTCTAAGAAGAACATGTGGTGCTGGGGTCACGACCAGCAGAGGGCGTTCGGCAGTCTCAAACTCGAGCTCACCTCTGCGCCAGTTCTCCAACTGTATGATCCCAACAGCCCACTGAAGATATCAGCAGATGCCTCATCCTATGGGTTGGGGGCAGTGTTGCTGCAAAAGAGGGCAGAGATGTGGTCACCAGTCGCGTATGCTTCCAGGTCGCTGACTGAAACAGAACAGCGATACGCCCAGATAGAGAAAGAAGCGCTTGCCTTGACATGGGCCTGTGAAAGGTTTAGTAATTTCATTCTCGGACTACACTTTGAGCTTGAAACTGACCATAAACCTCTGGTGAGCTTGCTTGGAGGTCAGGCTCTGGACGCTTTGCCACCACGGATACAGAGGTTCAGGATGCGCCTAATGAGGTACTCCTACTCCATCTTTCACACCCCTGGGAAAAGCCTCACTTCAGCTGATACCCTCTCACGTGCCCCACTGAAAAATGCAGTGACCAGAAGTGATAATGACTTAATGGAGGACACTAATATCTATGTGGAGTCTTTGCTGGAGAATCTCCCGACCAGCGACAGATACCTGACACAGCTACGAGAACAGCTACAGGACGATAGCGTCTGCACACAAGTCATGAGATATTGTGTGGACGGCTGGCCAGACAGGAACCAGCTACAAGGACCTGTCAAACACTACTGGCACGAGAGAGCAGCCCTATGCATACATAACGAACTACTCCTGCGTGGCTCAAGGTTAGTTATACCCTCTAACATGAGAAATGACGTGCTTGAGAAAGTACACGAAGGCCACCAGGGTGTAGTGAAATGCAGGGAGAGGGCTTGTCAGACTGTATGGTGGCCTGGACTGAGTTGTCAGATTAGAGAGCTGGTACTTAAATGCAGAGAATGCATCAAAGAGAGAGTCAATCCAAAAGAGCCCCTGATGCCAACCAAACTTCCAGATAGGCCTTGGCAAAAACTAGGTGCAGACCTTTTCATGTTGAGAGAAAAGACTTACCTTTTAGTGGTTGACTACTTCTCTCGATACATAGAGATAGCCCAGCTCAGCCCTACAAGATCGATGGACGTTAATGTTCATCTCAAGTCAATATTCGCACGCCATGGTATTCCAGAGACTTTTATAAGTGACAATGGCCCACAGTTCAGCGGACATGAGATGAAGACATTTGCAACTGACTATTGTTTTGAGCACTTAACAAGCAGTCCTAAATATCCACAGAGTAACGGCGAAGCCGAACGTGCGGTTCAAACAGTCAAAAATTAGCTGAAGAAGGCCAATGACCCCTATAAAGCCCTGCTAGCATACAGAGCGACACCCCTGAGCAATGGTTACAGCCCTGCTGAATTGCTCATGGGACGGCGCCTGCGCACCACACTGCCTATCCTGCCAGAGAGGTTGCAGCCAGCACTTCCAGACCTTCCAGTGCTTCAGCAAACAGAGAGGGAGAAGAGATGGGCAGGTGCAAAATGCTTCAACAGCAGACACCGGGCACGAGATCTGGGTAAGCTGTCACCTGGAGAAAATGAAAATGCAGTTTGGGTGATCTATTATTCATTTTATTTATGAGTCAAATAATGCAGCAATGACCTTAAATGAAAATGCCGTTCTGTTAATGCATTTTAATTTTCAAATTTGACATTTCAAATTGAATTTTGGTAACTATTTGCCGGGGCATATTTTGAAAATGAAATCTTAAATGTCCTTTTCTTTTTCATTTTAATTAAGTTACAAAATGAGCAATATTGAAGAAGAAAATGAAAATGCAGTTTGGATGATTTATTATTCATTTTATTTATGTGTCAAAAAATGCAGCTATATTCTGAAAATGAGAAAGCATTTCTGTTAATCCACTTTAATTTGAATTATGGTACAGATTTGCTTCCATACCCAGAGAGGGTGAGGGTTAGGGTTAGAGAGGGAGGGGACGTTTTTTTGTTGTGTCGTTTCAAACACTTGCTCTTTTCTGGAATCTTTCTCGAATCTTACAGCAGCTTTAACTTCTATTTTTTTATTTCTTTCACAGCATTGTTTGGGTTGTCTTTACTGAACAAAACAGACGTAATTTCAGATAGTCTACAAGTGGGATTAAAATAATCAATATTTAGGCTATATTATTATTATCTTTATTCTCAGGACAGGACTCCCACGAGTAGATCTTCACAAACGTTTTTTTTGTCCTTGTAGGCTATGTTCTTTGAACAGCAGTGTTATTAGACAATATGAGGATGATGTCGTTTGCGGTCTAATTAATCCGTCGCTGGTTTGTCGAAAGATGTTGATGTGTTATATGAAATTACCCATCAGCGTGTGAGCGGCCCTATAGCCTTTGGATATAAAATAGCAGGGGGCGGGCTGTGACCCATTTCCTTTGTGCCTATACTTCATAAGCTAGAGAGTCTCGATAATCGCTCACCATAAACCTCCTCCTCCCCCCTCTTTCATCCAACGGCTGGAGAAACCCTGCCCACCAAACCTGCACCTGCAGCCCAGCCTAGTGTATTTTATATTAGGATTCATACTTAGGCAATGTTGCCCATCTTTACGACTGACATGACTGCTGACGTTCCGACATCTCTAGTCACAGCGACCAATTTCCTACTATAAGCACCCTTTTCAAATAGCGATATTTGAATTTAAAGATCACGTCAAATGTTATGTGATTATTAATTACGTTAAACCAAAGTTTAATAATGTCACACCTAAAACGAGGATAATTCGATTAATCACGGTTTGATTGTTATCCTGGTTTTCCTTCAGCTCAAGGTTGGGCCTACAGGCCTACTTTATTATCGTCCACAGGAGCCGCGAGCTACAACCTGACCTGGAGTAGTTTTTATACCAATAACACATACATGTGCTGTGCAATACTTAGGCCTACACACCGACATCAGCCCTAACATGTGTAGCGACTGAATAATGTGCAACTTCTGAAATAACGAGCAAATTAAATCAAATCAAGTTGCATAGCATGCCACTCCGTCTGACGGTTAAGTACCAAAATATGGCGCTATCGTTTTCAGCCAATGGCTGGACGTTTGTAACAGGTTGCGCGTGACGTAGCATCGCGGCGGAGCGCGCGTGTCCGAGCTGGCGGGCTCGCGCTCTGCTGAGCAGACCATCTGGACGGCGGACGCCAGCGGTGCGAGAGGCCAGTCGTCATGGGGGACTGGACTCCGTCATGGGGGACTGGGACCCCGCCACGGGGTGGACTCCGTCTTGGTGGACTGGGACCCCGCCACGGGGCGGACTAGGACCGGCCCGCCGCTGCTGAGGGCTCTTGGATGCGGTAACACAGGAGTTAGCATCGCCACTTTTAGCCCGCGTCGTCCATCGGCGGCAGGAGAGGAGGAGGTGTTTCCATAAATCACAGTTGCGTCCGGTGGATGTAACGGGAGAGGAGAGGACATGTGAGACAGGTGTGATTAGGCAGTGTTTTAAAGCCTATCTGGTTGGGAACAGCGTTTGGCCGCATCCATGGACGAACTGTCGACCCAAATGACCGATCGTCCCAGAAAAACAACCAAGTGGGTTCAGCCGAAATAAACTAGCCGGCTTATCCGTTGGCTTTCTCTCCGCCGGGCGGCGATGTCCGCTTCCTGCCCGGACCTGCACACGTCAGCCGGGGTTTCAGCACCGGGGGAGCTGGACAGCGACCGCATGGAGCGGCCGGCGGCGGGTCAGGCCAACACGACCGTACCAGGACCCGCAGGATTTCAGGGTCATCCGCTACGACAGACCTGCTCCGGAGGCCTCGGGATGGCGTTGGAGGAGGAACTAGCCATGCTGACTGGGGAGCGGGACGACGAGGAGGAGTTACCCGACCCAGAAGCACCCACAGTGGGCCAACATACAGACTTGTTGTCGCTCTTCCGTCAAAAGGAGAAAGACTTGGTTTTAGCTGCTAAACTCGGCAAAGCATTGCTTGAGAGAAACCAAGACTTGACAAAGCAATATGAGAAGATGAACAAAGATCTTAACGAAAAACTAGAGGTAAAGTCAATCCTAAAGCTAGGGAAATCACGATTGTAGTTCAGTCCAATGTCTTTCTGTAATTTACTGGCCTATGTGGGCCTAGAGATACAAAAGTATATATATAGAGAGACTATCTATAGCCTATCACCAGAATCCCCCGAGTGATATAATATTAGCATTATAGGCCTTATTAGGCCTGTATCCCTAACTATATGCACAACATGGGACTCGTCATGAAGACTATAGTGTTCATCTAAACGTAATTATTATAGGACAAGCAGTGCGTATGAGTCATGTCGCCAGATAACTAGTTCAATCAGTCTTTTTTTTGTCATACAGCAGTACTTTAATTCCTGTTGCATTGATAACCGTCCACACTGCACATTCAGCACGTGACTCATGGTAGTCTAATCTCTCCTGGTGGTATCTACTGTACATCTGTTCAGCTATCTGATCCACATCCACTCCCCATTAATCTGCTTGTGTACATGGGAGGCTGTAGTATGTTTACATCGCCAGGGTCTTCCTGCTGCTGCAGCCAATGGCTGAGGTTGTTGTTCTTTATCCATTGCTGCAAAATAGAATGTTTTAACACACACTGTCAGCTGCTTAGCCTAGCCATCATGAGCAGTGTCATCCAGACATCTGGAATGCTCTGGTGCAATATTTATGCAAATGCTACACAATATATCATCTAAGAGAATACAGTCTCTAACACCATGTGATTTGTAAATACTACAGAGCCAAAACTTTACTCATGTTCCTCTAACAAATGCACATGTAACTCCAGATATGCCATCGATACATCATGAGGACCATTTTGGAAATTAGGTCTCTGACAAGGCCCAATTTTAGCCATTTTTGGAAAATGTCTCTCTCTCTCTCTCTCTCTCTCTCTCTCTCTTTCTCTCTCTCTCTCTCTTGCATGCCCCCCTTCCCTCTCTCATTCCACCTCTCTGCCTCTCTGATGATCTTTTTATTTCTCTCTCTCTTTCTGTTTCTTCCCCCCGCCCCCCCAGCACCTGGAGCAGGAGAAGCACGAGCTGCGCCTGCGTCTGGAAAGGCGTGAGGGCGAGTGGGAAGGCCGTGTGGCTGAGTTGGAGACGGACGTTCAGCAGCTGCAGGTGGAGCTGGAGCGCCAGCAGCTGCTGCTGCGGGAGGCAGAGCGGGACAAGAGCAAGGCCATCAGCCAGCTCTCAGAGCAGAACCACCGGCTCCTGGAGCAACTCAGCAGGGTGAGAGCAGTGGTGGCACGAGTTGTGGGTGTGTGTGTGTGTGTGTGAATGTGGCTGGGTGTTTTTGGCCTCTGCCTTTAAATGTCCTTCTTGTGTGTGTGTGTGTGTGTGTGTGTGTGTGTGTGTGTGTGTGTGTGGTTGTGTGGTTGTCTTTGTGTGTGTGTGTGTGTGTGTGTGTGTGTGTGTGTGTGTGTGTGTGTGTGTGAGCGTGAAAAACATAAACAGACTCAAAGTTTAAGAAAATGTCTACAGTCAAAAGAAATGCTTAATGGTTTTTTCTACATGCCCATAATGTCAGTGTGTTCAACTGTTTTCAAAGGGAAATCCCCTCTTTGCTAACTTGGGATAGCACCTGGGTCAAAGTTCACTCTAACCCTCACTGCTCTTTGACCTTTCAGCCCCACTTGGGCACTACTTTAACTGACAGATTCAGATCTAGGGGTGGGAATGTTTTGGCACCTCACCATTCGATTACGATTCAGAGGTCAACTATTCGATTCTAAACCGATTATCGATGCATCTCGATGCAACAATTTTTTAATGTACATTTTCATGCGTGATTTTAAAATATATATACATCTGAGTTTGCTACTCAGAGTTTGCTAATCACTTCCTACTACTTTTGTGATATTCATTATAGACAATCAACTGATGAATTACCTTCTCTATATTTTATTAGAGAAAAAGTTTTTCTTGTCACAAATATGACTTTCTATGAACAATGCAGCTTGCATTTTAACACAATATGGAAGTATGTAAAAAAAAAAAAGATAAATTTTTCTTTTCTTTTTAATCTTTCTTTTCTATGTCATTAAAGACCTTTTCCCCCAACTCCGAGTGGTATCGAGAAATGTGGTTTCGCAGATTGGTTGTATTTCCGAAGTATTTAATTTGACTTCTACACACCTTACACACAGCGTAGGTCTTGTCCATCTTCCCATCAACCTCATAGAACCCAAAAGCCAGGCTGTTAAACATCCATGTGCCATATTCCTCTCCAAAACAGGACTTTCCGATTGCGGAAGAGAATATCCTGTAGTATTTATGACTCAGTGAAATGCATGGGACCCTAATTGAGATTATTGGTGTGCATGTGTGCATGTGTGCGTGTGTGTGTGTTTGTGTAAGAGTGTATATAGCAGAAACAACATGTGTTACAGCTTGTATACCTATTGTATACGCAAGCAGTGGGGGACCATATATCATAATCATATGTCATAGTACAATCATAATCATATATCATAGTACAATCATAATCATATATCATAGTACAATCATAATCATATATCATAGGACAATCATCGTATACCATAGGACAATCATAATCATATATCATAGTACAATCATAATCATATATCATAGTACAATCATAATCATATATCATAGGACAATCATAATCATATATCATAGTACAATCATAATCATATATCATAGGACAATCATAATCATATCATAGGACAATCATAATCATGTATCATAGTACAATCATAATCATATATCATAGTACAATCATAATCATATATCATAGTACAATCATAATCAAATCCTGAGAGGTTTACAAGAACGTACAACAAGCACATCAGGCTACACTAAGAAGGAAAAAAAACAGAAAAACTGACCAATGGACTTCTCTACAAAAAAGGTAATGCTTTTCAATCAAACAATTAGATTGATGGCTGGCTGCTGTTGGGTTTATTTTTAAAGCCCCCCTCTCATCTAAGACGCTCTGTGAGTGACCTTGTTGAAGGCGGGGTGATCAACAAGAAGTGATGTAATGGTGGCTAAAATGAAGGCCTAAGGGGATTAGGCCTTAATCCTGGGTAATAGCCTAGCCATATGCATTCAATCAGGAGCCACCACTCACTGTGCTTCATAACACGCTGGCTGAATGAAGGCCTGGTGGATTAGTCCTGCTCAGATTGCCGGCTCAACAGTTTAGACCAAAGCATATCAAATCACAGCTACAGCCCCAAGACAATACCCTCCCCTTACCCATATATTGGGCATGGTGTTTAATTGATTTGTGAGTGTGTGTGTGTGTGTGTGTGTGTGTGTGTGTGTGTGTGTGTGTGTGTGTGTGTGTGTGTGTGTGTGTGTGTGTGTGTGTGTGTGTGTGTGTGTGTGTGTGTGTGTGTATGTATTGTGAGTGCATGCTAGTGTATTTCCTATCACTGCTAAAAACTCATGTGAGGCTTGGAACCAACAGACATTCTGTCCTGGTCTGGTCATCTTGGTCTTGGTCTTGGTCTGTCCTAGGCTGGTCTGATCTTGGTCCTGGTGCTGGGCAGGGTGTGAGGACAGCCAATCCCCTGCGCTCTAATCTGATCAGAGGGAGCTGGCGGGCAGCACATTTCTTTAATTACATTACCACATGCTTGCTCAGAGACTGAATGGCTGACTCCAGTGTTTGTGAGATCAATTCTCAATCTCAGGATGGACATTAGTGTTGTTATTATTAAAGCCAAGGTATTGCGCACATTTGTTTAAAACCCTGTATTGTCCTGTATTAAGTAGAACACACTTGTTTGATACAGTGAATCATGCACCTTTCCCTGCATAGTCAACAGTGGTCAATCCGGATAGCATCACTGGAGCAGTGCATTGTGGTTTGAGGAGGCGGAGAGAAAAAGTGTTTTTGCTATGCAGTCGTTTCAATCCTGAGTCTAGACCATGTGACACACTAGGAAAGTGACTAAGGATAATACTAGAAACATCTTGATCACAAGTCACAGCTCCACCAATCCCACGCCTCCCATTTGGTTGCTATGACAACACGCTCAATTGAAATTTCAATGTGTTGTTAGTTACCATGGGAATCATTCTGGTCGTCCTCCTCCTTCCCACCCCAGCCCATCCCCAACACAAAACATATTCATAGAGCTGAGCAGCCCATCAGCCCTGCATGGCTGCCAATCATATGAACTTCACTTCATGACTTTATGATTCATCACAAAAGAAAATCTCAATAGCTTTGAGAAGAGAGCAACATTGATAAGAATGTCTGTTTTGTCTATTTCTTCTTTCACGGTTGTTTTTATAAATACATAAATGAATACAGAAATACAGTGCAATATTGCAAAGGTAGCCGGTAACACTTAATTTTACAGGTCCGCAAATTTCATGGTAAGTAGGTGATAATTAGCAAGTAACGCATTTGAAATTTCCAAATAATTGTATAATTAGATTCTATTTCCCAATAAGGAGTTGATAATTAGGTGGTAATTTATTTTATATAGTTCTACCAAGTTAATTGATTCATAATTAGGCTCACATGCAAAATATAGAGGAATGATATACCTTTGTAATTAGGCCTACATTCTTTTACATGGACATTATAGCATAGAGGAGGTCAGTTTTGATATTCACCAAGAGCGTGGCTCTTGGTGTCCTCACCTGCTTATGATAGGCATAGAGTGTCGGCCCATGGCAAAACAGAATCTGGGGGTTAAGAACTCATAGCCTTACCAGGCACAGTACTGGACAGCCTTGTTGTCAATGATGTAAGACTTGAAGGTCTACGCTTGGTGTTTCACTTGATTTGCTGAGGATTGAGCTCAGCCATACATTTTGTGGTAAATGTTGAGGTAATTTGGGGGTAATTTCAAAGACATTTCAAGTACATTACTTGCTAATTATTACCTACATGAAATTTGCAGACCTGTAAAATTAAGTGCTACCAGGTAGTTTCAGAAATCCTAGAGCCAAGACTTGGTCATTGGGTCATTCTGACCCAGTAAAAGTAAATAGCACTGCTGGATGTGGATGAAATATTTTGTTTTAATCTAATAGGTTAAAGGCTACCAACCACTGAAGTGAGAGTGATGCAGTGACTGAATCAAGGGGGGTTAGACTGGCAGCAAAACTCTCACAAAACAGCAACTTTCTTGGCATCTACACCTGTCAACTACATCTACAACTGTCTTGTGTTGGTTATTATGTGTATTGTCTCAAGATGTTCCCGCAGTACTTCCTCACAGCCCAATTGAATTTAAGCCGAGGTTGAATAAGTTGAAACACTTACAGCCATAATCCCTGCATCCTGCATCTTCAACTGAGAAAAGAGCCAACTGACTGAATTGGCTTATTCATTTCATAATTGATGCACATATTGGGAAAATGTATTGGACCCACTACCAGAAGTTTGTTTTAATTCTCTCTCTTTCTCTCTCTCCCCCCCCCCCCCCCCCCCTCTCTCTCTCTCTCTCTCTCTCTCTCTCTCTCTCTCTCTCTCTCTCTCTCTCTCTCTCTCTCTCTCTCTCTTCACCCTACATCTTTCTGATATGGGTCTGGCTTGCCAGACTAAGAGAGAACCTGAGTCACCTAATGAATGGCACAACCAAATTGTGCCATTTATAAGTAGATGTCGGATGATGTTACATCATCAGAGAGACCAGAGATAGGTCGCTTTAGAGGAGAAGTTATTAGCTTCACAGCGGCCTCTAGGGGTATATACTGGCCACTACATGAATCACGTTGACACCATACACTCTGGTGATAAAATGATGGAGATAAAATGCATCATATATTTTAATCACTCCACAACAACAAAACAAAACACACAATTTATTTTCCCTCCTGAAGGATAACGTGATCAAATCAAGGGCATCCCTTTTTAGGATGTGTGATGCAGACACAGATTTAACAGTCATGTCACTTGTAAACCAGTCTCCGTTTCAACAGAGCTATAGGCTGTACTCACTCATCATCAAGATAAAAATAAAAATGATCCCTACCCTGGGTGTGAATTCTTGTAATTTCACCCTCTGCTACTACTGTTGCCATGGCACCAATGATAATAACATGGAGTTCCAGCTCTCTGTGTTGCCGCTCTATGCTAATGATGTACCGCCACCAGCATCACTCTGTGTGGGCGTGTCCTGCACACATACACAGCCCAGAAGTGGAGCAGTGGCCTGATCCTCTTCTGCCAATAGAAGTGTTCCTGGGGGGCAGCCGCTCTGGACGTCACTTATAAAAAGTACAAATATTTTGGCTTTAGAGGAGAAATATGCCCTGTGAGTCAATTGGTGCACTTCACAGGAATGGCAATTCAACAGCGCCTTTGCAGGGTACAGTGTGGTGGGTGGTGGTGGGTCGGTGGTGGGGGTGATGTGGGAGTGACTCACAGGCAATTTACAGTGTGTCACATCTCACCCCTAGCAAGCACAGTGATGAAGATGGGCAGAGAGAACATTGCTCTGGCTATGTGTATGTGCATTGTATTATGTATGTATCTGTATGCTTGTGTGTGGACGCTTGCAAAACATTCCCTTGTTGTTCTTTATCAGTCTCAAATGAGTCAGATGGGTAAGCAACAGAGAGTGGTGTATGCCTGGTGTCAACATAATTAGTATCTCCCCTGCATCCTGCATCTTCAACTGAAAAAAGAGCCAACTGGCTGAATTGGCTTATTCATTTCATAATAGATGCACATATTGGGAAAATGTATTGGACCCACTACCAGAAGTTTGTTTTAATTCTCTCTCTCTTTCTCTCTCTCCCCCTCTATCACCCCCCCCCCCCCCTCCCCACCAGGCTGCGGAGGTAGAAAGGCAGCTGTCCACTCAGGTCCATTCCTTACGGGACGACTTCAGGGAGAAGAGTGTGTCAAGCAGCCAGCACATGACCCGGCTGGAGAGTCTGCAGGTTGAGGTGAGGCTATTAAAGCCCTCTAGGCTATTAAAGCTAAGGCTACTAAGGCTAAGGCTACTTAGGCTAAGGCTACTTAGGCTACATCACTGTCTACATCACTACATGGCTCTGGTGTCAAACTCTGATGACACCGGAGCCTGAAGACAGATGTACTGTACTGTGCATGTCCCATCCTATTGGTTAACACAAATTAGATAAACGGACAACTGGCTCAGCAAATAATTATTTCATTTATTATTTTGCTGAGTTGGCTGGTCTTTTGGTGGATTGGTTGGTTGATTGATTGATTGAAGAGTGAAATAATACCATAGTCCAAGAATGTTCATATACTAATCATTATTTTCCTAGAATTCATTTTAAATTCTAGTCTAAAATGCATGCCTCTCATGCCTATAAATGCACAGGTCCATAGCACAGGTCCATAGAACAGCCTTGTTGCGGATGAGGTGTCATATCTCCCCCCCACACACACACTATGTTGTAAAGCGACCTTGGGTATCATGAAAGGCGCTATATAAATCCAAGTTATTATTATTATTATTATTATTGTTACACCGATGACACACGGCTTTATCTCCCCCTGAAACCAAAAGACCAGTCCAATCTAATAGAGTCTCATGAACTGCCTTGAAGACATAAAGTGTTGGATGGCACAAAACTTTCTTCACCTGAATGAAAGCAAGTCTGAAGTTGTCCTGTTTGGCCCCCCTGACTCCATCAAACTGGTTACCAACAGTCTTGGCAACCTGTCCACCCTTGTTAAACCCCATGTCAAAAATCTTGGTGTGATTTTTGATTCCGCCTTTAAGTTTGACAAGCAAATCAAGTCGTAAAAGTCCATTTTTTCCAGCTTCGTACGATTGCAAAAATCAAGCCGTTTCTCTTATTCAAAGATCATGAGAAAGTCATCCACACCTTTATATCCTCTCGCTTGGACTACTGCAACTTCCTGTATACTGGGATCAGTCAGTCGACCCTGTCCCGCCTGCAATTGGTCCAGAACACCGCAGTCAGTCTCCTGACCCGGAAGAGGGACCATATTTCTCCAACTCTGGCCTCTCTCCACTGGCTGCCAGTACGGTTCAGAGTTGATTTTAAGGTTCTCCTATTTGTCTTTAAAGCCCTAAACGGGCTGCAGATCTCCTCACCCCATATTCTACCTCCAGGTCCCTCAGGTCGGCTGACTTGGGGCTCCTGGCTGTCCTGCGATCGAAACTTAAGCTCAGGGGTGACTGAGCCTTTGCTGTAGCAGCCCTTAGACTGTGGAACAGCATTCTCCCCCGATCAGATCTGCCCCCTCCATTGACATCCAGGCTCAAAACACATTCTTATTTACTAGTGTTTTAATCCTCCTGATATGGCTGATTTATGTGTTGAGCTGTTTATTTGTGCCCATAAGCTGTGTGCATTGTTGTTTGTCTTTTTTTCTGTCTATTTTAGCTATCTGCTCCCATCTATTGCAGAATTATACTGTAAATGTGTGAAAAATAACATATCTGTGTCATTGAGACATCATCCTCCCTATTCCAGGGTAATGGTACTCTGGACTGATATACCCCAGCGATCCTTCGAAGCTAAACTAAAACCCTGTCATCCTCTTCTCCCATCCTCTCTCTCCACCCCTCCTATCCCCCTTACTGCCAACTGAATTGGAGCAGCAAGGGTCAGAAGTGAGTGGTGACTAAACCATGGCTGAACCTATTAAATTGCACGCTGCATGCATGAAACGATTCTAAAACTCATAAACAAGGATTGACCTTTCCGCTGTAAACGTTGTATTCTTGAACTTGTAGAGCTGTATAATAAAATAATGCAATAAGAAATTGATTGTAAAATGACTGTATCTGGATTCACTGTGAGTTCAAAAGCATCTTCCTAAATGACTAAATAGTAATGGTAAATAGTATACTCTAGAGATTCTCATGGTTCTCAAGGTATACTATACATATTCAGTGTTTCCCACAGGTCTGTAAAATACTTTCCGGCAGAAAGGGCTGGCATTCCCTGCCGGGACAAAAATAGTCTACTACATGTGACAATCAACAATAGCGAGATAGAGATAGCAGAGCCTATCACTGAGTATCCTAGACCAGTGCTCCTCAACCATTTTGTTACTGTGGCAACACAATTTTTTATGCAAAACTGTATGCAAAATTTGCATACTATACTGTGGTAACAAAATGGTAACGCTGTGGTACTGTATGCAAATTTTAAAAAAAAAACACAAGTGTGTGTGTATGTGTGTGTGTGTGTTTTTTTTGGCCATCGTTATATGCCTGCCTCATCTAATCGAGTAAACACAGCAACTGTAGGACCATTATTGAGAATAAAAAGTGTAATAAACAGTTTTATTAATAGACAGTAACAGTCCCACAGTTCTCAAACAGTAATTACAGCATCACACGTATAATTATTGTGCCAACTCTAACCAATCAAACAAATTTATCAAAGTCTGTTTTTTTTGCCAGTGTTATCTTAGTTATGCATAACGTATCTATCTGCCACAAAGAACACTATTTACGTTCCCTGATCTCTGATCCATATAAGGTCATGACCAAATATGGATGTTGGGACGTGCATCACGTTTAATAAACACAAACTGACTAGTAAATGGTATTTGATAGGCTGTTTAATACTTGAATTCAGACGCATTCATATGCATTTTGGACGCCCAATGCAAACATACTTAATTTGGGCAACTAGTTGGCTGCCCAATTGATCATTGTGCTGCTAAATTGAATTAGGTACAATAAAAATAGACCGTTACAGAAGTCTAAGTAAAGTCTAGTGTAGGAAACACTGGTATTCTCAAGGTATTGTAGCTACACAATATTCATGGCACTTGGTTGATGGTGCCATGAAGTTCCAGCCATTGATTGGTGATCATTCCAAATGAACAGATAAACAAGGCCCCTAGTGTGCTAATGAATGATTCTTTCTTATCTCACTGGTCTAATCCTTGTTTCCTGAGTCTGAGCATAAGTCTTGTGTTTGTCATGGTGAGCATGTGAGCATGTTTTTATGATATCGGGGACCACCATGAGAGTCCACTACCTGTTCACATGCTATGACAGGAACATTCAACAGTGTCCTCCTTTAAAGTTCAATGTGACTTCTACTCAAAGTGGACCAGGAACACCCACACTGCAGCAAAAACGGACAGAAAAAAGCTTATATTTAGCACTGATGCCACACCATCTTGAGGTTTCTATTAGAGCATCTCACCTCGACAAGGACAATGGTGTGATTATTTTTCTTCACTCTCTGGTAGACACATGGTTAAAATATATGCAAAGGCTGTGCTGAATCCGATTAATGAAGAGGAGCTCTTCAGGTTGAAAGCTTGTTGTAAAAGGGCTGGCTGATCAATCTCACAGGCTGTGAGAGCATCCTCATCCACTGAAGTGCAAAGTAGGCTACCAGATATAGGTCAACAACAGAGTCAAGGATTAAAACATAAATGAACAAGGAACAATGTTAGTTTAGTGGGGCAGACTGCACAACACGGAAGAGCATTAAATAAGTCTCTCCTGGCATCAGAGTCAGTAGTTGTCTGTAGTTGACTGTCTGTAGTTGACTGTCAGATTTAAAGTTTAATGCTGTCGCACTTGAAGGCAACAAACTTTTTTCCAACCTTCCAACTTTGTGTTGTGAAACATTATAGCGTATCTCATTGGGCACTGCTTCCATGTGAGGGCAAGGCTTAGGACTGCTTCGCCCGTTGAGCCAGCCAAACACCACATTCTTTTGCCCTGTGGAAGTGCAGTCCCAATTCGGGTTCGCAGCTGTCCGCATCACATCTATTTTTTTACCAAAACATCAATGCTGAGGAAGGATTGCTGATTTTCACCTTGGTTTTTATAATTGTGTTTTCCTCTTTTCCTCTTGCGGCGTCAGATAACAATGCTATCAGAGAGAAAGATGGAGCTGGAGCGCCGCATGCATGCTGTGTTGGAGGACAATGAGCTGCTGCAGAACACCGTGGACATCCTGAGGGAGAGGACTCTGATGCTGGAGAAACAGTGTCACGAGAAGGACCTGCAGGTAGACACTCACTCAGTGTTCGAATTATAACTTTGACCCTAAGGGGGTCTCTATCTTAAAAAAAAAAAAATTGTTCAAAAAGGTACCAAATAAATGATACCAAACTGCGCAAGTAGCCTAAAAAAGACATAGGCGCTCTCCTGGAGCAAGTTCAAGAGGGGGAGGGGTTTTTGCGCACCGCGCACGGCAGTACTTTCGTGCACGCACACAGCAGACAGAGAGATGTACACACATGTATATATATATATTTTTTATTATTATTAATTTGCTATTGAAAGTATTGTTTTCCATTTGCATAGCTCGCATTTCATTTCAACTTAAATTAACGATGCATTAGCCAAAATAACATACTGTAGAATTCCGTTTGAACTGATGTACAGACTGAACGTCTGTGGAACCTTAGCCTATGTATAAGTCTTGAAAGTTACTGTTGCATGTTGTGCATAAGTCTTAAAACTTTATACAGTGGGAGAATGCACTGCCATTCTCTAATCATTAGGGAGATAAAATGGACCAAACTGCTCTGCTTTCAGCTGGCTGAGCCCTCCTTCCAGGAATCCAAGATGCTGATGTCCGATGTCCTTTCTTAATCCATGACTTGACAAACGGCACTGGGTTAAAATTCTCAATAGGGGGTCCATTCAAGTCAATGAACAACAAGGTAGTGAGGCTCTGAGCACGCAGTCTATTTCTAGTTTTATCGTTCTTCGGATTTACAAGTTTTAGGCTTACAAGCAGTCTACTGGATTGATTGCAGTTTGCGCGCATGGTGGTGTGGTGGTGAAGTGCAGCCGTGCCCGTGCTTGTTATGCCAGGTTCACATTATAGGCTACACGGTATCAGCCACGATTCTGAGACTCACGACACCTCGGCGATTTAACGTTCAAAAAAACAAAGTTATGGGCGCAGGGTGATTGGAAATTAGTTTTATTTATGATTAGTATTTGAGAGACCAATCCTTCACATTATTTGAGAGACCCCCACAGATATTTGATTTTGCTGCTTTCATGGGAGCCATTGCTTACCCTATGGGAGCTCAGCTCCCACTGGCTCCCACGTAATTCGAACACTGCACTCACTAGACACCAACACAGAGTTCCCACTCCCTCCACCTAACACCTAGATACCCAACTAGAGGTGGTTTAGATCCACACTCAAAGTGTAGGTTTACATTACTGTAGGTAATATTTAAGAGATATTATTTGAGTGTAATTTGTTAAAAATTACATAGCCATCCATCAGATATTAGTGAGTGAAATGTGCTGTGAGAATATCTGTTTTAAGTTGACTACATCTCCTTCTGTATGAGCCAATTTAGACCTATTTAGACTGCTCCTGGCTAATTTCTGACCAATCGGCATCTCTTCCCTGATTAGTTTAGGGAATCTATCTTGCCTGTCAATCACAGGTGTGTGAATGCAACACTTCTCAATGTCTTATGCACTTTCCTGCTCTCTCTTTATACAACTCTCAAATCTTTAACAGTGACTGGGCATTACATCTGGACAAGCTCCAGGACATAAGGATGTAGATCTATTGGTTGCAGCAGGGTTCTACCATTAAGACATCCAACGCCCTATCTGTCTTCTCAGCTCCCAGGGCCATTTCTCTAATGTCCTGACCTACATCTTAATATTGACTATTTCTGTGTGTGTGTGTGTGTGTGTGTGTGTGTGTGTGTGTGTGTGTGTGTGTGCATGTGTGTATGTGTGTGTGTGTGTGCATGTATGTATGTGTGTGCAGCTGCGTCAGTGCCAACTGGAGCTCCGCGAGGTCCAGTCCTCCCACAGGCAGCTGAGCTCCCGGTTGGAGGAGCTGGCGGACGAGCACAGCCTGCAGGGCCTCGGCCAGCAGCCCTCCAGCCTGCTGTGTGAGATCGAGCAGAGCATGGAGCAGGAGGAGCAGGAGCAGGAGCGAGAGCAGGTGGGAGTAGCAGCACCCACACAAACACACACCCACACACACATATTCACACATACACACACACACACACACACACACACACACACACACACACGCACATGTACGCACCCTTTCATACATACAAACAATCTCTCTCTCACACATGCATAAAGACACACACGCACACACACAAACACACACTAACAGCTTCCTTCCTCCCCACGTGTGTGTGTGTGCAGCTGCGTGCTCAGCTGTGGGAGGCCTACTGTGAGGTGCGATCCCTCTGCTCCCACCTGAGGGGAAATGACATCACAGACTCCGCCCTTTCCACCGACTCCTCCATGGACGAGTCGTCAGAGACGTCGTCTGCTAAAGACGTCCCCACAGGAAGCCTCCGTGCCAGCCTGCTGGAGCTCCGCAGGCTCACCCAAAACCTGCTTGATGGCAATGAGTCCACGGTAGGAGAATGTCTCTTCATTAGAACTACATAATATACATGACCAGGTCATTGGGATTCATTGTAGAGATAGTGGGCTACATGGGAAAACTTTGCATATTATTGCCAGCACCATGGCTACCTACCTCGTACTGCTGGTTTGTCTGGAAGCTAAGCGGGGCTGGTCTGGTCCATCCTTGGATGGGAGACGAGTTGGTGCTGGTAGAGGTGTTGGAGGGCCAGTAGGGAGTGCTCATCCCTCTGGCAGTGTTTCCCATTAATTACTTATACTGTGGCGGCCCGCCATGGTCTAATTTGTCCCGCCACAGTCTCAGAATGAACCGAAAAAAATTCTTACACTTCTCATAATAACATAATTAAGATCTGTAACTTGTGTTTCGCGCCGCTGCTTCAGCAAAGCATCTCTCACTCCCAGTCAGCCGGCTCTGCCCCTCCCCTCCTCACTGTACGCGGCGCGCGCACACTCAGACCGTCACCGGGGCTTCAGAGTAATATGTCCGAGGATAGTACCCCTCTCCCGGACACACACTCTAGCTTTTACCACTGTGTTTTTTTTTGTTTTTGTTTTTTTAATCCGCACTTCCAGACCGTCATCGGGGCTTCAGAGTAATATGTCCGAGGAGAGTAGCCCTCTCCCGGACACACACGCTAGAGCTAGAGCTGTTTTTCTCAAAGCCCAGGAAAATAAAATGTCAGAATTCGGGGTGCAAAGTTTGTAAATACGGATGATGGGATTAATTATTTATTATTTTATTTTCTAAAAAATAAACTAGTTCAACACAGTTAACCACGTTTGCTTAATTTCTTTGATGGCTCAGATGTATGCTCTAGTTGATTTTGTGTTTTCACCATTCATATCTATACAACCAATGTGTTTATGATTAAATTGTTTACAAGAGCACACAGGTCTTCATAGATCTAGCCTCTTAATTTTGCTTTCAAAGTGCACCAGATTGATGCATTTAGCTTTAAAATGTGAAAGAAAATCTTCCGGGGGACCACGGCCCCGGACCCCCCTAGAAGGTCCCCACCATAGTCTCACAAAATCCTGTGGGAAACACTGCCTCTGGCCTATGTAAGATCCCCATTGCCCCGGGACGGAGATGGGGACTCTGTCCTGTCTCGAGCACTGTCTTTCGGATTAGACGTTAAAACCGAGGTCCTGACTCCCTGTGGTCACTAAAGATCCCGTGGAACTCATCGCAAGAGTAGGGGTGCTAACCCCGGTGTCCCGGCCAAATTCCCAACCCGGCTCTTGTACCAACATGGCCACCTAATCATCCCCTGGTCTCTAATTGGATAGTTTCATTCCCCTCACCTCTCCGCTGTGCCAGTGTGTGGTGAGTGTTCTGGTGCATACTGGCTGCCGTGCATCACCCAGGTGGGTGCTACACACTGGTAGCGGATGAGGTGTCATATCCCCCCCACACACACACTATGTAAAGCGCTTTGGGTATCTTGAAAAGCGCTATATAAATGCAATTAATTATTATTATTATATGACACCCCTTGCTTTATATTGGTTAGCAACCGGTGACTTGTGAGCTAAGCATATCGACAACACTTCCGCAAGAGATTCTGTCTAGACGACAACCTATTGCAAGTCAATCTAGATTGAATGTAATGTACACTACCTCAAGAGATGGCTTTGACAACGGTCTACATTTCTTGTACAACTACTGTTTAGACAGAGAAAACGTCTCTCTTTGCATCGTAATCTCAAACGTTTTCAATTTGTCCAAGCATTTAGTTCACACTTCACACTTATTTTACCAAAAAGGTTTCAGTTATCTAGCCACCAGAGATATTTTGTTGACTTTACTATGGTAGGCCTGTACTATTCCGTAGTTTGCTATTGCAACTTTTTTTGTCACTCTTGTGACACTTTTGTTGGCTGTGCTCTGCCAACAAACGTGCACACATATTTATGGAGAGAAGTGAGGGGAGATTTCTTTAAGTTAAAAATATATAATGCAACTGATTACGGAGTGTTCCATTTGAAATGAATAAACTTCTTCCGTTCTTGTGAGACAAAATTACTATGGATTTGGTGTGCGCAGCGTGCTGGTAGCAATACGTGTGAGCATTTCTTTGTTGTTTTATTTATTTTTGCTTTATTTTTATTATACCGATCTCTGAGTTAAAAATCATTATCATAATTTAAAAATTATATTATGTAGGCCTATATATTGTATGACAAACTCCAGGTAATTTATTAGTGGTACCATGGTGGGGCAAAGCTAATCCAAGCCCCTCCCCCCCCCGCCATCACTGTATCTAGCAATGGTGTGTATGTTGATTATCAACAAAGAGACAGTACCAAACCCCTAATTGGTAATGTTTTATGCCAGTATGTTTTAGCCAGGGACGGGCTGGGACTAAAAAACAGCCCTGTGAGTAGTCAGTTAATCAGTTAACCTTGAGTCAGTTAATACATGTATCAATTCAATTCAAATTGCTGTGGAATGGGCCAGGCCAGTGGACTAAAGCCATCCTGGATCTGTCGGCCGTTCTGTCATTCTCCAGAACTCACAGATGGCCAGTATAACCTAGAGTGGGGCCTAATTTTGTTTTTTGTTGTGCAGGGATCGCGGCGTAGCGACGAGGAGGCTCTGGAGGAGCAGGTGAGGAAGATGGGGGAGGAGCTTAAGGAGATCAGGGATCTGTACGACACAGAGAGAAATAAGAAGATGTGCAGTGAGGAGGAGATACTGCGACTACACAACCAGGTACCAGATGCTGCTACGATGCTGCATGACCGCATCTCTCTGGCCAACCCAGTCGCCAGAAGAAAATGTTGGTATTGTACGTTTTTGCAAACCATGGATACGTTGAATCCCAACGTTTCTGAACCCAAAATATGTTTTATATCAACATTTCTAGAAATAGCAATTACGTGTATATCAACATAATGTGTTTTTAACCACTCTTGGCGTTTTGAGGGAATAGAATGGGAGTAGGCCATAATAACCATTTTCTGGTTAAGAAATAACCTAAAAATATATATATTTTATGACACACCACGTTTTTCAAACATGTGGAGCAATAAGCTATGTTTTTGTTCGGAATCCCCAGCCCCCCAGTTCTCGTAAAATGCGCTTTTATAGCCTCTGGCCATAATTACATTTTCTGTGACTAATATGCATGAATATTTCCTGTATTTTATACATGTCATGAACATACGATATGATTTTAGATCACTGTCCGAGTTACGTCACTCCGAGAGATTTCGTAGCCAGGACAGATTTGGTAGTGACACAGCCGATAACCTATATAGCGTGAAAGTAAACCTCAAGCTCACTGATTTCAATGTTAATTTGACACAATTCACAAAAAGTATCTTATTCATATTACATTTCTAATGGAAATGCAGTCAAACCTGTAACCTCAACTTCCAATCATTCACGTATTCATAGTCATAGTCATACCCCAGCACCAGACAGAACAGTGCCTCCCCGGGTGCCGCGGAGGCAATGACACCTCATATGTGAGAGGACTTCAGTGTAGCTTTTTTGTTAGCATTCTGCCATGCTATTCAGCTCATGTCCTGGCTGTTTCTTGAATTCTGATCTAATTCATTCAGCTGTATAGTTTTGTGTCCCAAGGCCCCAATACTTTTTTTTTTTTGTGACGCCTCAGCCCGCTTCTGAGATTGTTACCTGAAATTCTTCCCAGACCTACACCCCACCGATCCAACATGCATATCTAAGAATCAGACCAACCATGCCAAGACTTTTAGCTCTTGTAAAAAAAAAGTTAGCCCAAACAGGTTAGTTTTTTAACAGAGCCTCTCAGAAGTGTTGCCCACAAGACCTAGTCGATCAGAATGTGGTGTAAAAGGCCACTTTGGAGATACTCCTGCCCTGAGACTTGACAACCTTGTTCCAGGGCCCGACTGGGACTCCCACACCGAACCTTGGCCCTCTCGGACCCCTGGGGGGGTGATCCATGGCCCCCCGTCATATGGCTTTTACAGCAATGAGGGGCGTTATGACGGCACTGCGCCAACTTTTCATTCCAGAGACTCCAGATTTTCACCAAGCAATCCCAAGGCGCCACCTGGTTAATAGGGCTAACGGTCAAATTCCTATCTGTAGATATTAGATTAATTTAGATTAATTTATAGCAATGCCTTTTATTTCCAATGCATTTCAATAGAGCATTTGATGATGCTTTGTGAGTCACTTCCTGTAGGGCTAGAAACACAAAATTGATAATCATATATGTCCTTAAGGCCCTTTTTCATGTAAATGATACCCCATGTCTATCTTATTCCCAAGTCATTGTAGGCCCCCATTAATGGTGTTTTTTTTTTCAATCTTCTGATGATCTTCCAACAACCATTTCAATTCAATTCAATTTTATTTGTATAGCGCCAATTCATAACAGAAGTTATCTCAGGATACTGCATTTGCACATTACTTCCTGTGGTCCAAGATTAGGAGAGCTACCATATTGATAATATTATATGTGCTTGAGGCCTTCTTCATATAAAAGAGATTTTATATGACTTGCATCCCAAGTCTCTTATTTGATATTTCCTTGCTCCCCGATCCTCCCTTGAACTGGAAATAGTTCTGGTCAGCCATTTTAAAGGTTGTCCCAAAGCTCTTATTTCTGCTCCAAGGAGCCAGGATTGAGAGTGAGGAGGGATCTCTGAGGAGCTATGATACACGAGAGGGGTGCATCCCAAGTCTCTTAAATTGCATCCATGTTTCCCTCACTTGCGTCCCTTCTTTGCATCTTAGTCCACTGAGGATGCATGGAGAGACGCAAGGACACCATTCGAGGAGAGAGGAAACAAGGAAATATTTTTTTAGAAGAATGAGACGTCCTTTCCTCTGAGGCATCATGTGAAGTGACATCCATTTTTGATTACAGCAGCACAGCTGGATCTCACAGTCCACACCCATTGTTCCACATGTGGAACAATGGGTGTGTCATAAAATATATATATTTTTTAGGTAACTTACTAACCAGAAAATGGTTATTATGTCCTACTCCCATTCTATTCCCTCAAAACGCCACGAGCGATTAAAAACACATTAAGTTGATATACACGTATCTAGAAATGTTGACATTCAACGTATTTTGGATTTAGAAACGTTGGGATTCAACGTAGCCATGGTTTGCAAAAACATACAATACCAACATTTTCTTCTGGCGACTGGGTTGCTCTGGCCCAAGCTTTTGTCAATATGTGGTCTGTATGCGTCTGTATATGCATCTCCATGCCCAGAGATGTTCACTAGTGTGTGTAGAGAGGTGTTATTAGGTCATAGCTGCATTAATCGATGGGTTTGCATCATTCCCACCATAGATACACTAAGCCTGACCCATATTTATCCGAATTTGTCTAAAATACACGGCACCTGACATGACTAATATGAGGTCTGTGTGTGTAATCTGGTGTGTCCTGCAGATGGCACTGCTCTCTGTGGAGATGTGCTCTGTCCAAGAGGAGAGTGAGAGAATAAGGGCCATGTCTGAGATCCAGGAGCCCAGCGAGCATCTGCAGAGCGCGATACGAGACCGGGACGACGCCATAGCCAAGTATGAACACCCTGAGAGTGATGCACCTTACCATCTTGTCAGGATACGACTTTATCGGAATATAATATTACGATTTCAGTTCTTTGCAATGTTCATACAAATTGGAATATAAGCCTTCAAATAATATATTTTATCTTTATATCTACATGTTTGTAGGGTATTTTATGTCTTATAGTTCATTGTTTTCCAATATCCCTCAATAAGGTACAAAGCATTGCTTAACTACAGTGTTACAAAAGAAAGAGCCAGGAATACTGAACCTGCTATGTCTATCTCTCTTTGTGTTCAACAGGAAGAAGGCGGTGGAGCTGGAATTAGCCAAGTGTAAAATAGACATCATGTCTCTCAACAGCCAGCTCCTGGATGCCATCCAGCAGAAGCTCAACCTATCGCAGCAGCTGGAGGCCTGGCAGGTAGGTCGAAGGTCGAAGGTCAAGGGTTAGAGTCCTAAAAAAAGAAAAAATCAAGTTACAATTTATGAAATGTAATTTTACAATTGTTTCATGAATAAAGGCATTCAGATTTTGGTTAGGGTTAGTTAGTAGACTAAGTAGTAACTAAGTAATTATGCTGTTTCTTGGCCACATCTAAATGTTAACAGACCACTATCTTCTGCACTAGCTACAGCTCTGTAGCTGGTATTACGGCAACAACAAACAGATCATTAACCATAGCAACAACAGTTAGTATAGTCTCATCTATGTTTGTTTTGAACTAAATTATGAGATTGAGTCTGCTTGTGTGTCCCTTGTTTGTTTCCTACCGCACCTGTAACTAGTAGATCTTTCCTCTCTCTTTTCCCCGGATACAGTTTGCCTCATCAGGGCTCTTTACTGTGTGGCTCTTGTGGTTTCTGATCTAGTGGCCTTTCTCAGCTTCCGTACCACTCTTTCTACCCCCCATGTGGTACCCACCCCCCCCCCCCCCCCCCTTCCTGCCTTAAGAGGTGAGCCGTCTTGTGTGCTCTTCACTGTGCACGAATACTACCGCGTCCGCACACTGAGCCATTCCATGCTACAGTCACGTGATTGGAAGAAACGCTCATGTCAGCCAAAAATCATCAAGTAATCTGTCCTCTCCAGATATCAACACCCTGCATCTCTTTTCCCATACCGTCAACTCCCAACCTGTCAGTCAATACCCTCTGACCACCTCAGTCACCTCCAAAATGCCACCACACAATCTTCCTGCACTGGAACACCCTCCAACCCTGCATATCCTATCCCATACGGTCCACTCCCTCCAGCCACCTCAGTCACCTCCCCATACATCAACTCCCAAGCTCTCAGTCACCTATGTATGCTGTAAATACCCTCTGACCCCACCCTCACCTCCTTATACGTCACCTCCCCAAACCATCAACACCCTCCGACCACCTCAATCACCTCCACATATCGCCAGCTCTTTTGAACTTCTCCGTCACCTCCAACATGCCACCACACACTCTTCCTCCACGTGTCCAATGCTCTGAGACCCTCACTCCTTCACACACCTCACCTAGCTCTCTCACTCTCTCTCTCTCTCTCTCTCTCTCTCTCTCTCTCTCTCTCTCTCTCTCTCTCTCTCTTTCTCTCTCTCTCTCTTTCTCTCGCTCCACCTGGCTCCTGCAGGACGACATGCACAGAGTGATCGACCAGCAGCTGATGGACAAGCACCAGGACGAGTGGCGGGATGCTCCCTTCGCCACCTCAAGGGTCTCGGGGTCCAGTGGCGGCGGCCGCTCATCTTCTTCCTCCTCCTCCTCCTCCTCTTCCTCCAGGAGAGCACACCGTCGCTCGGAAGGAGACAAGAGGCTCTTCTCTTTCTTTAAGAAGAACTGAATGTTGGTTTGGGGGTGAGAGAGGAAGGGAACAAAGAGAGAAAGAGAGATCGTCAGAGAGAGAATAAAAGAGAGAGAGCAAGACAGAGAATAAAAGAGATCAGAGAGAGAGAGAGAGAGAGAGAGAGAGGGAGAGGGAGAGAGATAGAGAGAGATATACAGATACAGAGATACAGATACAGAGAAACAGAGAAACAAAGTAAGAGATATCAGGGTGGCAAACATGACCAAACAGCCAAAGCAGGGCAGAGGACAGAATCTGACAGAAGGGGAGGTCTAGGAAAGGGAAGGGGGGGGGTCACTTTTGCACTTTATCTGTCCCATTACCCCTCTGCTCACAAATGTTGTCTCCCAAGAGAACCAGACATCTTTTTTTCTTTCTTTTTTAAAACCAATCAAATGTGTGTGCAACCACCTCTCACACTCAAACTAGCTGTTTAAGTGGGTCACAAAGTGTACCTACACATAGGGAGAAGTGGGTCCCCTGCAGTGCCTATTCTACCATCGCTAGTACCCCACTGCCAAGTCCTTGGTGAGGGACCACTGTGTACCAACATTTTTTCCTGTATGCATCCAAGTTGTCAAGCCAAGAAGTGTGAAGAGAGATGTGTACACACTGAGGTTGTGTGTGCATGGAACACAGCAGGATTGTGGGTAAAAAAAGTGGACAAAATATTGAATAAGAATACTGTGGCTACTCACCATACCATGAAATGCTAAACTATGAAAGATTGTATTGGTGGGGGACAACAGCGACATCACAAAATCACATGTGTCTAATTGGAGTCAGACTGTGAAATGTGGCCATTGTCTGTAAAGAACATAGCTAGCTACTACAGCTAAATCCTAGTCGACTCTCAGGTTTATTCACTTGCTCAGAGACTTGTTCACCATGAGGCCTTGGTTCTAGTGTGTGGAGCTTTAACTTTACTCTTCCTACTGTCGTGTTAGTTCAGTGTGTACTGTGGATTAAGCGATGGTACAGAGAGACAGGGGTTACTTACTGCTGCTGTGAAACCTCACAACTACAAAGACTATATATTAAAGACTAAGAAAGACTAGCTATTAAAGACTAAGGAAGACTATCTATTAAAGACTACGAAAGATAAATAAGATACTGAAAAGATCATTTTCACATTAAGGCCCCTTTCAGAGCCGGCCCGAGGCATAAGCGAACTAAGCGGCTGCTTAGGGCCCCCAACCGCCAGCCCCCCCCCCCCCGCTCAACAATCGCGCAACCGAAATGTTCCGCCGGCACCCCCCCCCCCCCCCCCCCGCTAAACAATCGCGCAGGAGGGGGGCCCCAAAATATCAAATCCTGCATAGGGCCCCCTAGAGGCTTGGGCCGGGCCTGGCCCCTTTTGTTGTTTTTAAAATGTACCATATGAGGTTGGATGTTTTAAGGGTGGGCTAATAAATCCTACCCCAAATCTATATTTTGGAGAAGGTGTTTAATTTATGGTGGTGTTTAATTTGTTAATTTTGGAGTAGGTGTTTAATTTATGACAAACAACAGTACTTTAGGTTAGCACTTTTGCCCATCTAGTTTAACTAATTGAACTAATGATCAATTACATTTAAATGTATAAATCCAGCCTATGTGACTTGTGGTTGTCTCTCAGGTCTGTGGTCAACTCAACTGCGGGTCATGCTTGTCTCTGACGGATGAATAAACCTTTGGGTGGTTGTTACTGTCCAATTACAATGTTTATTGTTTTAAACCTGCACTATGTAACATATGCATTGCTTTGCTTCACTTCCTCTTCACACCCAACTTAATGTGCTCTGCAATGATGCTCGCATTTTCTCACCCTTTTTCAACACACCGCAAGTCGATTTAGAGAAAATAACATTGATTGAGAACCATCTATTACATAAATGGTAAATTTTAAATGAAAGTGAAGTGGCTGCAGTGAAAACGTTACATGGTGCAGGTTTGAATGTTGAATATTCAACATCTTTTCTAAATGCATATGTACAGTCTGTAATTGTCCTGATGACATTTTGAAATTGTTTACATAAGCAGAATAAGAGAATTCTGGAGGGTGCCCTTTCAAATTAAAGTCTTGGTTGACAGAACACTTTGATACAATCCCAACTCCACATTGTGTTAAAGGAGTGTTCCGTTGTATGGTACAAGAACAAATTCACATCATCTAGACTCTACAGCCATCTTCAATTTGGCATGATTAAAAAAAAAGAAAAATCTACCTCCAATCTCATTGCTTTCTCATTGCCTGTGTGCACTTTGATTTCTGTTGGGCTTCCTGTTTGGGGTCAACACATCTGTAATGCCCTCTGAGGTGGAACTGTTGATGTTTGACAGACCTGATGCACCCTAAACTCTCTAGGGAGTGTCCCAAGTGTCTGTGTTACCTATGCAGATGTCTCCTTGTCATCTCAGCTGGTTGTTGGGAAGGATCAACCCAAAGAGTGATTTTTTTTTAAAATAAATAATGTATATGTATATAATGCACTAGGTTTGGACGAAATCAATATATTTATAAAAATGCATAACTTTTCAATGAGAATTGACTTTTTTTTAATATATGTATACGTTATTAGTGGTTCCGATTATTTGTCGTGTTACGAATGTCATGTCAAATTGTGTGACTTTTAGAATGTCTTGCTGGGTTCTATAATAGACATGAACCCATGGTGGCCCAGGGAAGCACTGGCAAAAGATGAATAAGTACTTGAATGATTTACCCACACAATCAGTGATTTCCCAGAAAGTGCTTGAGATGATTGATTCATCCAAACTCTTGTCTGTAGACAGATTAAGGTGTCTCCAGGTGTGTTGTCTCAGCCCAGTCTGTAACACCAGACTCAGGTCTGATTCAGTTCCAGGATGCTTCTTCCAGCTCCTGCTGATCTTGTACGACTCCTGTAGAAATTAAATTATAATCTTGCGACAATCCCCAGATTCCTGTAAACAAGGAACATTACTGAAAACGTGCTGCTCTTTCCACAATGACATTGTGATTTGAATTCTATCTTTTTCTTTCTTTATTTGTCTGAGAAAAACATCTTCTTCCACTTGTTCACGATTTCCTGTGTGGTTGATCTTCCAACAAGTGTCCCAATAAGATTGTAGTTTCATATTTTAATTTTAAAAACATTGTTTTTCTCTTTTTTTCTTAACTCTGTCTCCTGTGTCTTATTTGCAGTGAATGTCCTTGTATCATGGCTGACACTGAAAATGAGGTTGAGACTAGAGTGGTGAGAGTGAGTGAGTGAGTGAGTGAGCGGGGGAGAGAGACATCATTACTGCTTTGAGTGAGATCATTGCGCTCCTATGTGACTGCTGTTCATTCATCACTTATCATCACAAGCAATACACGGTTTAGGGGCAATGCTTAAAGAAAGCGATTTTCTTAATGCGAGGAATTTTAATTTTATCTAGGCTCTGGATTCGCATGAGTGTACATTACAAGGCCCCTATAGGATTAGAGTCTGTCGTCGCTAGTCAATGCTTTCCCATTCAATAAATTGAAACACTTTAAGTAACAATTTCCCCAAGGATTAAATAATAGGCTATAGGTGGAAATAAATGGCCAAATGTACCTAATTTAATCCATCTCTATTAATTTGTTTTACATTACCTAATTTACTTAATAACCACCAGCTCCATGCTGTTAGGCTTGATCCGTGTCATTTGATGAGAGTAACAGTGTGACCCTTCCACCCTACATCTGAGAGGAATACATTGTAGTTGGTTCACTGTGACCTTAATTAATTTGGATACTTTATGAAGAGAATGCAGGGGACATTCTGCATGATATATATAATATTTACACTATACAGTTTTAGGTCAGTGTAACAGTTGGAAGATATTTCCATACAGTTCAATAAGAAAGGCTCTTAATAACAAAAGATGGTCTGGACTGTAAAAAAAGAAAAGGGACTGGCAAGCCGGTCATTCTTATTCCTTTGTCAACCAAGTTTTTTTTAGCTTACATTGCAGACTGGTGTGGCCCAAACCAAATTTTTTGGGGGAGTTGAGCAAACGAGACGGATCACATCACATATATAATCTGACCTGTCAAACCAGATTTGGACAACATGGACTCTGGCCATGTAACCACAATGGAAGAAAATTAATCTGAATTGAGCATTAGGGACAGCAATGTGAATGTAGCCTAAGAAGCACATATCTGTTGGCCCACAAATTAAAATCAGTGTATCTCATTTATCACATCAATTACAAAACCCTAGACCACAGTGAAAAAGCCTACTGCAAGGTATCACATCACTGACAAAAGAGGTCTTATTTTTGTGTCAAATATTTATTCTTTTTCTAAAATTTGTATTATTGATTAAATTCATGTAGGGGGGGGGGGGGGGTACTGCACATCTCTTCTCTCCAGTGTACAGCAAACCACAGCTGATCATGTGTTTCAATTCAGAGCACACCGCATGTAAACATGCGCTAACGTGTGCTAATATGAGTGCGTGTTCTATATTGAATATAAACACACAATTATATAATATATATTTACATATACATACACATAATGAATATTAATTCATACAGTCTGAGATTGGATGCCATCTTCTCTTCTCAGTCTGCAAGTTGTTGGCACCGCTGCACTGAGCACATCAGTGTGTGATCTGGAGTCCCTCTACATCGTTCTCTCCCCCAAGAGAAGCACAGCAGACTCCCATGTACCCCCCCCCCCCCCCCCCCCCAATCTTACTCCAAAGATGGAGGAAATCTCTGCCTTATCAATTGCTCTCCCAACATATACATTAAAAAATAAAACGAAAATAGAAACAGATACATTTCTTAGTAATAAGGAACATTATTCCACTTCCCCACCCACCTTCCTCCTCCTCCAACCTATCCCACCCTATAGGGTTTTGCATAACAGATGAGTTTCTGTGAAATTCCTTAAAAAAAAAAAACACTGTTCGGTATCACTTCAGTTGAATGGGTAATAACAGTGGGCTGTTGATAAGATAATATTAATAGAGCCTTTAAGAACCATAATTAATCCATGACACGTCACCATCAGTTTAACAGGAAGATTCCGCAAGCTGCAAAGCCACAATGTTGACACTTGGAAATACTAAACACAACATATGGGACATTTTACCACAAGCATACCCTTTCGAAATAAAAGTGGCACATGCCAGGGTTACAACAGGAGTGGTGGGAGTCTTGATCTTACTGGGATCTAAGAATATGTTGTGTTTACACCCCATGGACTGCTCTTCTGGTCTTTCAGTTATCATGTGAAGAGCCTTGAGTGTGTGTGTGTCTCTCCCTCAAATTGTCCAATACAGGAGGTGAATGCTCTGCTGACATGTGGGTGTGTTGGTAGTAGAGTGAGAGCAGCGGTGGGGTGGGAGAGGAGGCTGGGGCTACACAGATTGGACAGGTGTCACTTGAAATCATAAAAGCATGTTTTTCTAATGTTGGCAGTATCATTATTTTAATAATAAAAAATACAAATTATAGAGGGGGGAGGGGGGGGGGGGGATGGAAAAAAAGTGAACCTGAAAGTATGCTTAGACTTGCAGTCCCACTGCTGGGAGGGGGGGTTACTGCTCTGCACAGTGTAAAAAATAAATTGTTGTTGGCCCAGCACAACTGGAGGTAAGAGGGTCAAGGGTGGGGGGGAAGGGGGGGTTGGCAAATAATAGACAAGATAAACAACACTAACAGAAAAAATAAATCCATGTAAAGCCACCAGTTGTGTCCATTGAATTATTCGCTAAACATCGGCATAATCATTGAAATTCATGGAAGACAAAAAACAACCTAGTTCATGATCTGGTGGCCAGAGCCATGGTTAAGATGTGAGAAACATACAAAGGATGAGAAACACTGCCCCCTCAAGGACTCCACCCCCAACCACTGAAAACCCATCCAAAGGAATAGCAGGAAATAAAAATTAACTCCCCTAATCTTCTGGTGCAAGGAGGAATGAGCATGTGCAGGGCAGGGCAGCGATGGAGAAGAGCGTCGGTTGACAGTAGACACTAAAGAGAAGCATCATGGTGAACTGCTGTTTGCTCACACTTCCCATTTGAGGAAAATAAAAAAAACTAAACAAACAGGATGAGCTCAGGGTGACGCTGCTGAGTTCCAATAAAACATGATCTGACTTTAATAAAATCTGTACATTTATTTTTTTCATTTTTCTTTTCTTTAAGTCTTCATGGTTGGCATGTCCAAAGTGGACATTGATTCATTTTCCTTAAATTTGTATATTTATTAAATCTTTTACTTTAGATACTTGGAGTCCCATAGAGTGTGTATGTAGACATGTTTGTGTGTGTATATGTGTGTTCTTTGCAGAAGAGATGCTGCTGGCCTTTTTTTAATGTATTTTCTTTGAGTTCGCTAGCAGCACTTTTTCTTTCGTTTACTGTTCTTGGTGAGTCTGACCACGTCGTTCTGTTGCTGCTGCTGCTGCTTGGCCAGGACGTCCTTCTTGGCTCTCAGCACCAACTCTGTGATGCAGTTGAACATCTGGAAGAGAGAAAAAGTGTGTGTGAATGAGTCTGCCCAGAAAATTGAAGGTCCTAAGTCACGTTACAAAAAAGAATATTTTACCTCTTCGACATTGATGTTTTCTTTCGCGCTCGTTTCGAACAGGTTAATGCCCATCTGCTCAGCAAATTTCTGTGCATCAGTTGTCTCCACAACCTTTGAGTTGGGGTCGTCGTTTTTGTTCCCGACTAGGACAAACATGCAAAACAACAATGCTTTTAAACTGAGAACACGCACACACATTCAGGGAACACTGAACTGCCCCTAGATTCAGAGTTAAGCGACGATACTAGGAACTGAACAAGACAACGTTGCCTTTTAAACGTTCTCCTTTGGCGTGAGGAAGACCCACCTAATATTCGGCACACGTCGTCACAGTTCTGGTTAATTTCATGTAGCCATCGTTTCACATTGACGAAGGACTCTGCACTGGTGACGTCGTACACCACTATGACCCCATGCGTCCCCCTGTAGTATCTGCATGGGGAGAACAAACAGCAGTCAGCTTCTGCTCAGGCAAAAACACAACCCCCAAGAAAGTACAAAAAGTGTCGATATGTACCCCATGAAAGTGTATATGTGAAAAGCATGAAATTAAATGAATAAACAAAACACAGAAATAGCAACGCTATATTTTGTATCTTAAAAATCTCATTCAAATTATTTAGTTCCATGACAAAAAGGTTCACCACAAGCCACAAGGCTTTTCTCCAATGTCAAACATTAATTATTACATATATTATTTGAATTAGTAGATTTTAGGTAGCAGCAGGGAGGACTGCCGGGCCCCAGAAGAGAGCGAGTATGAGAGTTTGTTCCCCTGCTGCTGCTGGGGACCTGCAGTCTATGGACCTATGAGGGGACACATACCCCATGGAGAGCCTGGCAGTACAAAACACTTTAACAAACAACCCTTTGTCAGGTACGTTCTGTGTGTGTGAGTGAGTGAGTGAGTGAGAGCAAGAGAAGCGGGTCCGTTGGTTGGTAGAATCAGTCACTAGACTGCATCCCAGTTCCATATCATCAGGTCGAACAGGTCCATAAAGCCATCTTTATCAACATTATATAGTAAATAATTAATAAATAACAAATACACACTAATGGTATGAGGCTCAAGTTCCTCAAGTTGATCAGAGTGACTTACTTTGCTTTTATATAAAGACATGTATCACTTGGCATCACATTTTTAATAACAAATATATTCTCTGATACCAATACCTAGTTGTATCAGAGTGATATCTCCACTAGGGGTTCGCAACAAAAAAGATTAAACTGAAAATCAATTAAATGCACCCTCATTGCAGGTACAAATTGCTGTAACCCATCGTTACATGGAGATCGTTGCAATGAGGACGGGCTGGCGGAAGACAGACACCAGATCCAGGGACATGGAGGCGCTCCTCCTTGCGTCAGCCTATCCTTTATGTGGAAATTCATTTAGGGTCCCTAATGAGGCACCACACTGCTCTACTTCTGCACTGACAAACAACCGGCCCAAAGCTGGCCTGCTCCGCTACCAAGGAGCTGCAGAGTGACTGAGGAATCAGGTTTTTATTCCATTGCGAGTATCCCTGTTGTATCTGGGCGGTTTAGGACCTGTGGTTCTGTTATGGAATTCCCTACATCAGAACCCCCTTCATTGTGGAGGCCTAGCCATGCTGCCCCTACTCTCCTGGATCTTATACTCAAGGGCGTTTAGAGAATGACAGCTTAGAGCTAGGAAATGTGGTATTCAGGGCCATGCTGGCAAGAAATCTAAAGAGGCATCAATGTGATTGACATCCAGATTGCCTTGCTCAATAACAATGAGTAAGGACTCATCTGTGATGGGTCACATTAGAACCAGCCCTTGCTGCCTCAGCGTGTCCCTAGTCTGGTCCCGCATGACGACATTCTTCCCTCGGCAACCACTCGTGAGTCAATAAAGAATAACTCACAAGCGCAGTAGTGTGGCAGTGGATGCGTGTCCTGCTGTATTAAGAAGATAATACGATGAAGCTATGTGAACTATTGCAGTAGAATCAAAATAGCATGCACTTTGAGAAAAGGACTAAAAACCATTGATTTGACAGTGGATAATACATGTAAGAATGAATGAATTACGGCAAATGCATTAGTACGGTAAATGCAAAGCAGTGAAAAATAAGAGCCTTTTATCGTTAGAAAGTTCAAACAAAGACATCTACATTGAGTGAGTGAGAACAGAAATACAAAGCTGGCAACAGAAGGTGTACTGGCACTGGCAGCACAGGCCTGCTGATGGTGTGTTGCTGAACCCTACAAAACAACACTAGAAGGGGGGCAGATGGTATTGACTAGGACAGTGGTTCTCAAAGTGGGGTCTAGGGACCCCTAGGGGTCTGTGGCATATGGCCAACGGGTCTGCAAAATAATTAATAAAACATAATTTATAAACATTTTAAAAAGTAAAAATAAAAGCATACCTTTAAGATAATTACGCTTGGCGTAATTTTTGTCAAGTATGACATAACTTGAAAGTTAATTGTGCCAGTAGGGGGAGCACAAGAGTTCCAATGCATGTTATTAATACATTTCCTGACAAGTAATACAAGGACAATATATTTTTTCCATACATGTTTAATGTGTTAGATTCAGGTTGCAAACTATAACAGTGGCAGGGGGTCCTTGTCAATATGTATCCATTCTAAGGGGTTCCTGGCTTGAAAAAGATTGAGAACCCCTGGACTAGGGTACAGGGTTTAATCCCCCATGTCCACAGCCTACCTGTAGGTATCCTTGAGCAAGATGCCTAACCCCTACCCACTTATGAATGACCTGTATCTGAATTCACTGCGACATGCTCTGAATTCACTGCAACAAAAGTGTTTGCTAACACAATTGTAAATAATCAACACATGTCCCACATGGAAACATTTAATCCTACAATAATATAGCAGGATTAGAATGTTATGAAACCATACAGGAGGTATGGTTTCAATGGTGAGAATCATGATTAAGTTTAAGCCGTCTGCTAGTTCCAGGCAGGACTCATTAGGAACCTTGTATTGGAAACACGTGCTGGATATCAGTCTGTACATGAGCTCACAGCATAACAGCTTCACTGTGCATGTTGCAAGACTGAATATACTTAAGTTTAGGGCATATTGTTCAGGATATATATGTTATGGTATATATTCTATATATTCTATCTTATAGATATATCCTAGTTAAGGAGTTATAAAGTTATACTGTAGGTAATAGGATGGACACACAGACACAATGAAATCATCTAGGATTTTACTAACCCCAACCTACTACGACCACCGACGGTGACTTAGAACAGGAGTGTGCCTTTCGCTTCCAGTTTTAGATCGCTTCATTACGTGATGTGAATAT